>APFE030305261.1:122116-133082 GCA_000404065.3 Pinus taeda | reverse complement strand
AGTACGTTGATGGAGGGCTCGGGGGTGGCCAGTTGTAGCAAATCCTTGCGCAATTGAGCCTATGGTTGGGTGGAGAGTCGTCCCCAAAACCTTGTTGCGGTAATCCTACTTCTACCACAGGTAAGCACAGGTAAGCACTCTTCATAGTTTGCATTTAGTTAATTAATTATATGTTATTTGGCTAGGTAAGTGCCACTCTAATTTAAATTTAATGTTAATAAGTTAATTAGATATTTATTTTGGGCTATTACAACACCACCATGGAAACTATCCAAATTCTACTCAACAAATCATCCACCAAACTACCCTCAAAGTCGACCTACAATTAAGAGGACTAGTCGGCCTAAATTGATGGACACTCCTCTATTTATAGAGGCTGTCCACTCCAAATAGAACGCACTACTTGAGCTCTGAAATCCGCAAGAAAGAGGACAAGAAGAACGAAGAAAGCCAAGGAAAAAGGTCTACTAGGGCAACGAAGTAAGGAGGAAGAACATCGAAGTCTAAGGGACTATTTTCTAAGGTATACATAGTCACACATGCGAGAAAATGAGGATAGTCTATGGATATATCAACAACAAGGTCACAGTTGTATAGTTCTCTTTGTTTGGGGCTAAAACTAGGCCTACAAGTCCTCTTACTCCAACTTGGAAGAAAGACACTCAAGCGAAGGAGAGAAGAGCATATAATACCTAGTAATCCTCCCACACGTGTGAGAAACTAGGGTAGTAGAACAACAACGCTGTCATACACTCATATCACAATAAATATCTCGACTGGTCAATGTTAAAGTCTACATGTGCAAGTGATAAAAGATGAAGACCTCACTTAGATGACTCACTCAAAGAAGGTTTATCTCTAGACAAGATTCATAGAAAGAGAACGAAGTGCTGGAAGAAGTGTAGGGGAATAAGGTGTAGAAAGAAGGAAGGACTTGACTTGTGCTTGGAGGATACTCTTGTCAGGGGTCTAGGGTTTGGCACTGATCAATAAAAGCTTCAATAAGAGAAGTCACTAAAGGGTTTTCCTCTCAAAAGGAGAGAGGTTTTGGCCCCAACGGAGAGCTAACATCTTGTGTTCTTGTTCTTATGTTTTGGTAGCAGTTTGAGGAAGTACACACACATGCATTAATAATAATAAAAAGAAGATTAAACTAGCTACAAAAAGTAAAAAGACTCCACAAATTGTTATCAAGTAATGAAGAATCACATTACACTACTTTGCCCTAGATTCTTCAACAATTATCCAGTAGCTTCTCTCTGCCTCTCTGTCAGTACTCGCGAACTATCCCCGCCTCTCTGCTGCAACTGATCACCTAGTTCAAATTTCTCAGCTTCCTAGCCCCAGGAATCGAATTCCAGATCAATTTGTTTTCCTCATGTGTCTTTCCAAATGAACCCCAAGCTTCCATTTTATACTTTTCCTGTTGAGTCTTCAACGACCAAAATTAAGTCTATAATCAATGACTAAGATTAAAAAATGACTTCATCTGCCTTCTAGATCATTCTCACCCATATTTTGATTAATATCCATTAATATTTTATTTTTCCTAAGTTTAGACCTTGGAACCCCATTAAAAATATTAATTATTTTAATAAAATACAATCTGGGTGGAATTTCACCAAATGGTTTTTGGGTTCTTTAGAACTCATGTGCCTTAGCCTCTCCACCAATTTTCAAGGCTAAAGCACTTTAGATGGTACCAAAAATAACACTCGCTCTTAGCGAGGAAAGTGCTCTAGCAACAATGTCCACCTGCATGCTGCTCTGTTTCTGAAGCAGCTCCTTTCTGCAATACTGTTGCCACCAACATTGTGCTACTGTTGCTACTGTATTGCTGCCCATGACACTGCCACTGCCACTGTTATATTTGTACTACAACTCCCTCTCAAATGTTGCATCTGCTATGTTGCTAGCACTGCCACTGCTAATATTGCATTCATACTGCAACTCAGTTGCTGAGAGAAGCAACTGAAAAACATCCAAAATTAGATGAAATTAACTGTGTTCAACATAATACAGTGAATGTTGGAGTTTGACTGCTGTTGACCCTCTGAATATTTTGCACTGCTACTGACTTCTGCATTGTGCCATTTGCACTACTGCCAACCTTGCTCTGTGATGATTAGTCTCTGGTGCCAAGCCAATGAATCTGTCCTCCAAAAACTCCACTGCATCATTTGACACTAAGTCCATCTCACTACTACTGAATCTTGGGCTCCCGTAGCAAGCATTTGATCCAAGAGTTGGACTCCTCAAGGATCCTTCCCACATGTATTCCTCCCGACTACAACTCAATATTGCTCCATCTCCCTCCTGGAGGTGCGTGGGTAGTCATGGAAAACTCATCCTCTTCAATCTTTGCTGAAGCAACCTTAGGATCATGTTTCTCATCCTTATCCTTTTTCTTCAAACGACACAAGGATGCATAGTGGCCCATCTTGCCACAACTGAAACATTTCACCTTCAAAATGTCCTTCTTTCGCTTCGTCTTTTTCTATCCCTTCGATGTTAGAGCTGCATTCTCCTCCTCCTCCTTCGTCTTTGTGCTACTCCCACTGCTTCCAATGAGGTTGACCTTCACTAGGTCCCTCCTTAACTCCTCCTGTTGAAGAGCCACCCACATCTCTTCCCATGAAGGTAATTTTTTCTTGCCCAATATGCTTTGGATGAAAACTTTCCATTCATCCGAGACTCCATTCAGGGCTATCCTCACCATCGTGGTTGGCTGAGGAGTGGACCCCTGATCCAAATTAGATCCTAGAACACTCTCTAAGTTTTCATAATCTCTTTAAAAATCATGCCAAAGTTTCATAGTCTTATAAAGATCAAGCTTATCAGAGGCATCCTCGTAACAATTGCAATTGATGATCAACACAAAGCAATGAGGATCGTCATTCAAGCGCACAGACCGTCGGCCCATGGTAACTCGCGCTATCATGAAATAGAAAAACCAGAGGCCATTTTGAGAAACGAGGGTAGTTTCTGATATCGCAAGGCAAACCCCTCAAAGAAGGAAAGGCTGCAAGCACCCGAACTTGAAAAATCATGAAATGTAACGGATATCGTTCCGATTCCGTCAAAAGCGGGGTCCCACAAAAACTGGCAGGATATCGGAAGGGCTTCAAGCGGTAAGCGGTTTCAATCGAGTCCTGCCTGATGCCACATAATGGTTGCCACATGTCCAGCAGAAGAGAGAGAAAACCGCTCACATCGGATAGGTAAACGTCATGCGACTTAGCCGCCCGATATGAACGATGACCGTAGGATCTGGGGCCCCCAGGTCAATGACGGAGATGCGTTCCGATGGATGACAGGATTTGACAAGGTTAACAGGTAGAGTTGTATAGGATTTGAAGTCCGATATGGACGATGTGTTGGCGGAAGGTCATGTTTCGCGGGCATTCTTGGAGTTAACGGAAGAAACGGTCATTTCGAAAACGTCTAAGAGAACTACCACTCAGTTCGTTATGAAATGGGTGGCCACCTCCTTGTGAAGCATTATACAGTGATTGATTACGCAGGACAGAGGGATTCAAATGGATAGAGGCAGGGGAACCAGAAAGCTAGGAAGCGGAAATGAACAACCAGGAAGAAGATTGGCTTTAAAGCCACAAACTGACAGAGAGAGAAGTAAGCAGTAAGTTAGCACAGAAAGCTAAGAGCAGAGAGAAGCCGAGCTAACCTGCAGAAGCAAAGGCAACATCGAGCCAGAGTTAAGCCAGAGCCAGAGAGATTCAGAGAGTTTGTGTACTCCAGAGAAGGCTTGAGAGGTTCAAGTGAACTCTTCCGTATATGCCTACCATGTATTGAGTCTTAGGTTGGAATCATACCATTGCGACCAATAGAGGTCAAGATTCAGTAAGGAGAGTCTATGTACTCCAGAGACTTGGGGGATCCAAGTGTGGTCTTGCTGATTTGTATCTGTTGTGTGAGACTCAAATTGGGCTCACTGTTGTAAAAAATCTGCTTGAAAACATAATAGAGAGGCCACCACTGAAGGCTGGACCAGGAGACGTAGCCCAGGAATATTGGGTGAACTCCTTATTAAACTTCTTGTGTTTATATGTGTTGCCTGTTATGTTTTCTTTAATGGTTTCATTGCCTGTGTATTTCATAATCTTATCGATCCGTTGCACAAAATAACATAGGCACATCCATGCACATGAGTCTGTAATACCTTATTCTTTGTCTTAGATCAATTTCAGATCAAGTGGTATCAAAGCTCTGGGTTGCTAAGGTTAGACAAGCTTGTGTTGGATTTTGTTGTTGAATGCTAACTAGGACAAAGCTCAAATTAGGAGAAGGAGGATTGGTTGAAGATAACCTAGAAATTGGAAGAGTCTATCCTCAGAGGAAAATGGCAGAAGAAAGTGCCTTGGAATCAGACTCCCAGTGCATGGACAGTTTCATGACCATGAGAGCCATGGTAGAGGAAATGTATAGAGAATTTAAGAAAGGTAGAGATGAAAATTCATCAAACTCCAAACAAGATAAAGGAGCAGAAGAATCTCTCCTCAATGACCATTCTAAAGGCAAAGGGAAAGAAGAAAAGCTTCCCACACCTCCTAATAGCCGTGAAAATAAAAAGAAGACATCTTTGATTAAATTAGATGTTAAATTTGATTTGCCGATATATGATGGAGAGTTGAATGCAGAGAAGTTGGATAATTGGATTAGATAGATTGATGTGTATTGTAGGGTGCAGAGCATTGATTCAGACAGACGCTGACCAGCCTACGCCTTGGAGGAACTGCCTTGGTATGGTGGGAAGGCAGGACACACGCTGACATGAAGAAGCATGGTAAAATCCTTTCTGTCTAGAGTGAATTTGTTTCTACAATTAAAAAACAATTCTATCCACTAGCTTATATGCAGCAATCTATGATGAGTTGGAAAACTCTTCGCCAATTGAAAGGGAAAAGTGTAAAAATTACACCCAAGAATTTAGAAAAAAAGCTTTGATTCTAGGCATTTCTTTAGACTCACATGAAACTCTTTTGAAGTATACAAGTGGTCTACATAGTTATTTGAGACATACCATTCTCATGTTTAATCCTACTAGCATAGATGAGGTATCTGTTCAGGCTACACATCTAGAGGCTAGGGGCAAGAATGTGAACCCAAAAGTTGGGGGATCGTCAAAACCCACTGCAAGAAAGAACAAGGAAAAGAGAAGGTAGAAATGGAAAGAGAGGAAGGCAAATACTGTACAAAAGACCAAACCTTCGTGCACTCACTGCAAGAAGGATGGGCATGATGATGAACACTGCTGGATTCTGCATCCAGAGCTGAAATCCAAGAAGTACGAAGGCAAAAAGAAGACTGCTGCAGCTATTCATAAGGATTTGGTGTCAGACTCAGGGGATGAAACAACAATCATAGCCACAGGTATAAAAGGTAAAAATTCTGAAGCATCTACTAGTAATTCTGCACAAACTATTGATAGTGAAGAAAATGAGAGAAGAAGACATGAGCTTATTCATATTAGAGTTATTTCCAAGCATCAAAAGATTGATACTTTATTTGATAGTGGTTCACAAGTAAACTTAATTTATGAAGCAATTGTAAATAAACTGGGATTACTAACCACACCTCACAAGAAGCCATATCCATTAGGTTGGTTATGTGATAAAGCAAAGCTACAAGTGACTAGACAATGTAAACTTAGGTTTTCTTTTGGGTCAACATTTGTAGATGGCGTTGAGTTTGA
This sequence comes from Pinus taeda, assembly GCA_000404065.3. Lineage (NCBI taxonomy): Eukaryota > Viridiplantae > Streptophyta > Pinopsida > Pinales > Pinaceae > Pinus > Pinus taeda. The sequence continues at coordinate 127,369 of APFE030305261.1, read as the reverse complement.
TATTGTTCCCTTGGATATATGTGGAATTGTTTTAGGAAGTCCTTACTTGTATGATAGAAAAGCCATTTTCTATAGAGTTGAAAACAAGTATCAACTCATTAAAAATGGAATTGAATATATTGTAAGAGCTCATAAACTCAAGAATAATTATACTCTCATAAACTCAGGGCAGATGAAAAGAATTGTAAGTTCATGCAAACAATTTTTACTGATGGTTGTAAAGGAAAGGAAACCTGATACAACCAATGTATTTGAGGGCTGTAATGCTAAACAACAAGCTGATTTAGAAAAAGTTGTTTCAGAATATGATATGCTATTTCATGAACCTAAAGGTCTGCCACCCAAAAAGGAAATAGTACATGATATTAATTTATAGCAAGATGCTCCATTGCCTAACATCGGAATGTACAGATTATCTGCTTTAGAGAATGCAGAAATCAAGAAGCAGGTACAAGAGCTGCTCAAGAAAGGGTTCATAAGACCTAGTACATCACCATGTGGATCTCCACTTGTCTTGGTGAGAAAGAAAGATGGCTCATGGAGAATGTGCATTGATTACAGAGCACTAAATAAGATAACGATAAAAAATCGTTATCCCCTTCCTCGCATCGTTGATCTATTGGATCAGTTGAAAGAAGCTGTTTACTTTTCCAAGTTGGACTTGCATAGTGGCTACCATTAGGTCAGAGTCGCAGAGCAAGATGCATGGAAGACTGCTGTCAAAACAAAGCATGGACTGTATGAGTGGTTAGTTATGCCTTTTGGCTTAACTAATGCTTCTGCTACTTTCATGAGAGTAATGAATGATGTACTCAGGCCTTTTATTGATGATTTTGTCATTGTATATCTAGATGACATTCTTATATTTAGTAAAACATGGGAAGAACATTTGAAGCATGTAAAGCAGACTTTAGATGTTTTGAAAAGAGAAAATCTCTATGTTAAGCTATAAAAATGTGAATTTGGCAAAACATATTTGAATTATTTGGGTCATATTGTAAGGGGTGGTGAATTGAAGATAGATCCCTCTAAAGTTGTAGTCATTGTAAACTGGCCTATACACAAATCTGCTACAGAAGTTAGAAGCTTCCTAGGAGTAGCACAATATTGGAAAAAGTTTATTTCTAACTTTTCCTTGATTGCATCTCCCGTACATGCTTTAACATGATTGAACAAGGTGTTTCAGTGGGGAGGCAAACAACAAAAAGCCTTGGACACCTTAAAAGAAAAGATTAGTACAACACCAGTACTAGCACTGCCCAATCTTCAAAGATCCTTTGAGATTGAAATTGATGCCAGTGACTATGCCATGGGAGAAATGTTGATGCAGCATGGTAAACCCATATGTTATCATTCTGAGACATTTAATTCTGCAGTAGTTAATTATCCCACATATGATAAAGAATTGTATGCATTAGTACAGAGTGTGAAAAAATGGAAACATTATCTAATGGGCAAAGAGACAGTTATACAAACTGATAATCAACCACTTCAATATTTACACTCACAAACTAAGTTGCAGCTATCAAGACATTGTAGGTGGATGGGTTTTCTACAACAGTTTCATCTTGTCATTAGATATAAAAAGGGCATACACAATAAAGTTGCAGATATGTTGTCCAGACCAATCATAAATGCATCTACTATACTTAAGCATAACCCAGTGGTGCATGAAAGCTACATTGAACAATATGCTCAAGATATAGACTTTAAAGATGTATATGAAAATTTAAGTCATGGAAAAGAAGTAGAAAAATTAGATTATCATGTTAAAGACCAACTCTTGTATCATTTTGGAAAGTTATGCATTCCTCAAACCGAAAGAGTAAAGATAATTCGAGAAGCACACACTTCTCGAATATCAGGTCACTTTGGTGTAAGTAAAATAGTTGCACAACTGCAAAGATTTTGTTATTGGCCAAAAATGCATGAAACAGTTTCTAGATATGTAAGAGGGTGTACCATGTGTGCTAAAAGCAAGCTCAACAATAGAAAACTAGGCTTGTACACTCCACTACCAGTTCTTTCTCATCCTTGGGAAAGTGTTTCCATGGACTTTGTTGGGGATTGCCTAAATCTAGAAAAGGTCATGACTATTTATATATTATTGTGGATAAGTTCAGCAAAATGTGTATTTTGATACCTTGTAACAATCATATTACAGCTGAACAAACAACAAAGTTGTTCTTTCAGCATGTATGGGCTCATTTTGGATTACCCACTTCCATTGTATCTGATCGAGATTCTTGATTTGTTGGGAAATTTTGGTCGAGTCTGTGGAATTGATGGACACCAGACTGAAGAAAAGCACAACCTTTCATCCACAAACAGATGGCCAAACAGAGGTGGTTAATCGGACAAAGATCCAATTGCTCAGAGGATATTGTAACATGCATCCCAAGCTTTGGGATGAACATTTGTGTTATGCGCAACATGCTTACAACCAAGCAAAACATTCTTCTATATAGAGATCTCCTTTTGAGACCTGTTTTGGTTTCATACCAAGGTCTCCCTTGGATTTTGTCTTTGGTAAAGACATAGTGGTTGATGGACACAGTGATGTGGACAAGGCAACCAAGTTCGTTGAAAAAATCCAAGAGATTCATCAGACAATACAGGAACAACTGGAAAAGAGCCAAGCCAAGTATAAGGCAAGGCATGATAAGCATTGGACTGAGCATAGTTTCTAAGTTGGTGATCAAGTCTGGCTGTATATCAGCAAAGACATAATGCGAGGTGAAGGTAAGACGCTGAAGCCAATAAGGTATGGACTTTTCAGGATACTTGAGAAAATTGGCGAGAATGCTTTTCGCCTTAATTTGCCAGCTTACATGCACATCTATTCGGTAGTTAATGCAGAAAGCTTGAGACTATTTGAACCTTCATTGATTGAAGATCCCGAAGAACAAAGCCAATTGCCTTCTATTGATAGTCTGTTGCTTGAATATCTCAATGAGTTGCAGGAAGATACAGTTTTGGACAAGAAGGTGAGAACTACGCGCAAAGGGGATGTTGAGTACCTCAGAATTAGACTCAAGGGTTCAAAACCAAGCAGTGCAAGATGGATAGAATTTGGGCAAGCAAGGAATCTATATCCTCACTTGATTGATGCTTAAAAACCAACTTTTGGTGGTCCAAAATCTTTTTCAATGGGAAGGTTGTGATCCAAATTGGATCTTAGAAAACTCTCTAAGTTCTCATGAACTCTTTAAAAATCATGCCAAAGTTTCAAAGTCTTATAAAGATCAAGCTTATCAGAGGCATCCTCGTAACAGTCGCAATTGATGATCAACGCGGAGCAACGAGGACCGTCAGTCAAGCGCGCAGACTGTTGGCCCATGGTAACGTGCGCTATCACGAATTAGCAAAACTGTAGGTTTTAACCCTGTACAAAAATTACTTGCATACGAATTCTAAAACAAAGAAAATAAGCAATGCAAGAGCATAACACATAAAACACATATACACAGAGATTTTCCCCTGGATCCCAAAACCAGGACTACCAGCTTGATTTTTCATTATATTCCTTTCAATGTTACAATACATGTTTATACATGCCGAAGCATCTAATACCATGGCTCGAAAACCATCGCGTCCAAAACCATGGACCCAAAACCTTCACGTCCAAAAAACATGTGTGAAAATCATGCACAAAACCATAGGTGGGTCCGCCCAACCTAACATAGGGTCCAAAACCAAAATTTTCCGAGGCGCTGCCTCAGACCCCATAAAGTGGGGTTACGGTACCCCTCAAACCCCCTGTTAACTATGTGGAAAGAATATAACACAACCCAACAATCTCCCACTTGTTGTTTTCTTTCCACAGGGGGCCACAGGAGAGCTTAGTCATTTTTCCAGCCCTGAAACACCCATTGTTTTTCTACACCAAGAGAACTTCTCAGAGCTCACAGATTTTGTCAATGCATCTGCAATATTCTTCAAAGTGTCCACCTTTACCAGCAACACCTTTTTGTCTTCTATCATATCCCTCACAAAGTGATACTGAACATCAATGTGCTGTCTTTGAATGATAAGCAGGGTTCTTTGCCAAGAAAATTGCACTTTGGCTGTCACAGTCTATCCTTATAGCTCCCTGTACTAACCCCATACTTGAACACAATCTCTGCAACCAAACTGCTTCCTTGCTTGCATGAGTGGCTGCCATGTATTCTGCCTCTGTAGTTGATAGTGCCACTACAGATTGTTTCTTACTCATCCAACTGACTGCACCTCCAAATAGGTTAAACAATACCCACTTGTAGATCTTCTTTGATCCAGATCTCCAGCCCAGTCAGCATCAACAAAGCCACAAATATCCAACACTCTGTCCAATCCTGGTCTTCCTTGGTAGCACAAACCATAATCACTAGTGCCACGCAAATACCTGAAAACCCGCTTCAATGCTGTCCAGTGCTCCTTCCCTGGTTTTGACATAAACCTGCTCAATACTCCCACTGCATGTGCAATGTCTGGTCTAGTACAGGCCATGGCATACATCAAGCTACCGACTGCACTTGCATATGGAACACGGGACATGTCCTCTTCCTCTTCTTGTGTCTTGGGACACTGTTCAGCAGATAACCTCAAACCTACAGGAATAGGAACCTTCACCGGTTTACTATCCTGCATATTAAACCTCTGTAGTATTGTCTCGACATACTTCCTTTGGTTTAAACCATAAGCTTCCTCTTGCACCGAACTCTTTAATTTCATGGCCCAAAATATAGTTTGCAGCATCGAGATCTTTCATGTCGAATTTGGAGGACAATTGGGTCTTCAAATCCTGGATAATTTCTTTGTCATTTCCAACCAACAACATATCATCAACATACAAGACCAGATAATAACACGGTCACCAATTAATTTAAAATACACACAATGATCTGCTTTGCTTCTGGTGAAGCCAAGTCCCCGTATAAATGTATCAATTTCTGATACCACATCCTTGGTGACTGTTTTAACCCATACAGAGACTTCTTTAACTTGCATACTAGTTCTTTCTTACCCTTCACCGCAAAGCCTTCAGGTTGCTTCATGTAGATTTCCTCATCCAAATCCCCGTGAAGAAATGTTGTCTTCACATCCATCTATTCTACCTCAAAATCAAAAGCAGCAGCAACAGATAAAAGTAATCTAATAGAAGTTACCCTGGCAACAGGAGAAAAAATATCACCAAAATCAATTCCCGGCACCTAGGAATAACCTTTTGCTACCAACCGAGCTTTGTATTTCTCCACTTTTCCTTCTGCATTT
>APFE030305261.1:63257-117592 GCA_000404065.3 Pinus taeda | reverse complement strand
AGAGGAAGGTGAATTAAAATAAGAAAAATAAATGAAATTAGAGAAATGTAGAGAAGCTCCATGTGGCATCAACCAGCAGAAGAATATCCCTCTAAGAGATAACCTGAATTAATGTAGGAAGTAGATTGGTGATAAAATCTTGACTCATTAATTGACTCCAAGTAATAAACACAATTTAAGGAATAAAAGGGGGGAATAAAGAGACAACTAGGAGAAGAAATAGGAATCATGTGAGGTGAGGAAAATATTAGTTTTAAATAAAAAGTTAAGTAAATAATTTTGGGTGACCCTTGATGAGAGAGTGACACGTGGATAGGTGAATAATCAAGCTATTAAAAAAAAAAAATATTATAATTATGCATGACATGCCAAGTGTCATCTATGAGGACTCTTATAAAAGAAGGGGCAAACCATGGTAGAGGGGACTTTTGAGAACCCTATGGTTGGATGGATGATATGATGTTAGAGCAGTGATTACAAAACTATAGTGAGTTTGGTGAGGTAGAGGATTTCTAGAGAGGGGACTCTTGAGCCAAGGCGTGCTCTCCTCTGCCAGCTAGAGTCTTGCTCCATTGTACAACCCCATTACAGCTCGGGGGTCCGCGGGGAAGAAGAGTACCCAAGGAGCAGGCTGGGAGGTTAACCGGTGGGTCTTCGTATTCGGATCAAGTGCGTCATCATTTCACTCGCATAAGCGACTAGCAACAAGGGAGTACCAGTAACAACAGAGCAAGTGGAGGTGCGCCTTCTGGTGAACGGTACACATGTATTTCATTACTAATTGAGCTTAGCTTAAAGTATGTAAATGTTATGTTATGTTCCAAAAAAAAAAAAAATTGAGTGTCAGCAATGTATGTATGAATAAATTGAAATCTTAATGCGGTTCTTTCTGGTCGTATTTGCTGTTTAAAAAAAATGTATATAGCATAATCAGGTCCTCACACTTGGTATCAGAGCGGGTTAGTCTCTTGGACCTATGGGCCCATTAGTGAAAAAAAAAACTACTAATATTTATTAGACAACAAAGATTAGTTCTTCATATTATAATCAACCTTTGCTTTTATCGTTACAGAAAATTTAACGTGACTATATCTTTAATAAAAATAAAATTTAATTTGTCCAACACAAATATAAGTTTGGCTCTTTATTAAATATATGCCTCCCATTTTTATTTCAATCAGAAAGAAACTTCCACTAGATTTCACTCCTGGCTCATAACCCCAACGTTGCATTGATCTTCCACAACCAGTATTATCAAAGGTTAAAAGAATAGCATTCGGTGGCTATGAATGCTTGAAACAAAAAAAATAAAATAAGTACCTCCAGGTTGTGAGTCTCTTGCAAAGTTGGAAGGCTTCTTAACGTAAGTCTGTCATCTATAACTCCATCACATTTTGAAGCTATGAACTCTTTCCTTACTACGCATCTGCTCCAAGAATTTCTAACTTGTTATCCAACTGAAATTTCCAATTCTAAACCCATTTGAATTAAGGGCGTTTATAAAAGTATTCCATTTGAGAGTTAACTTCAGAGGGTTCACCCACTAACAAATGATCTCAGTTTGCTTCTGATCATGACAAAAAAATAATTGACATAAATTATACTAATAATTATCTATGATTCCTCCTTTACACTGAGGCTATGAGCCTACATCTCAGCGACAACATCGCATGTGATCTTAATCGATCATCAAATCTCACTCTACCGGGGTTCTCCCTTGAACATCCATCAAAATTGAGATTGAGTGTTGGTGTTATCATAAAATTGATGAGCCACACATGTGATCGAACCTATCATTAACTGATCAGTGTATTGTAAGTAACAACATCAGGAACCAATCCCTTTAATAACATCTCCTCCAACAATTTAGATGCGTCTCGCACCTTACCTTCTTTACATAAGCCCCTAATCAAATTGTTGTAGGTAAACACATTGGGTTGAACTCCTCTGATCAACACCTTGTCCAGTAATCTGTTGCTCTCCTTCAAGCCACCCTTCTTGCAAAGTGTATGTATCAGTTTGTTAAATGTAGCCACATCTGGAACGATGTCTTCTCCGAGCATCTTATCAAACAAGCAGGAAGCTTCACTTGCCCTTTTTTCTTCATATAGACCGCCAATCACATTACAGTAAGCAACAACATTTGCTTTGCAACCTTGTTCGGGCATATTGTGGAGAAGTCTGAGTGCAGCTTCCGCTCTCTTAGTTCTACAGAGGACTTGATCCGAATAGTAAATGTATAGACATCAGAATTGATTCCCTTATCAGGCATCCGAAGATAGACCTTATAGGCCTGCTTAAAATAATTGTTCTCAACAAGAATATTCATGATAGTTGGCCGAGAGCCGATACTCTGTTCCATTCATTGAATGAAGTTGTGAATTATACAAATCGAATGACAAAAAAAAATGGAAGTTCGAGTATGATGTTTGTAATGTTGATTTATTGGTGTGCGATTTGTATAGTTTAACTATAGAATTCCGTATTTAAAATGAATCTGGTTTAGTTAAAGTTTGTCAATAGAAAAGTCATAAACATAGCAAATCCGTGATATCGAACCTGAGTGATTGCGATCGTTGAATTATATCATACCGGTGTAATTCACCTATTGAAAGCTTTGAGTGGATCTGAAATATTGTTTAAACGTTATATGTGAAAAATTTATGAGGATTGATGCGTTGGTTGAAGTGGGTTCGTTTTGTGTTTCAATAAAAATTCTGTATTAATGCAATCTTGGCTTTGTTATCGTTTATAAACTGAAACACAGAGAAATGATTTAAGAAGGACTTCGTGGATCCTTTTTGATAGAGTCGAATTAACTTATATTTCAAATTTGAATTGCATCGGGTCCGGAAAATCCGATTGGGAGTTAAGCAACGAATTCTGATCGTCGGTTGAGTCGCATTCGGGATTTTGAAGAGTGTCAAAGGTGGGAGCGCAATGCAAATTGTGATTTGTGATTTCTGAAACATTGCATGGGAAATGTGTGGTTGGGACAGTTGTGACGTCCAATTATGGTGCTCTATGATCGCCGATTGATGGCACATCATCAGTGCGTTTTGCAAATTAATTAAAAGTGATAGCACATCATCAATGCGTTTTACAAATTAATTCGAAGCATCGAATCCTTCAGATTTGTGGAGCGGCAAGTGAATTTCGACTCCGTAGTTGGCAGGAATTGAACAATATTCAATTTGGAAACTGAGCATAAGGTGAGTAAGGTATCGAGAACCAGATTTGTGGCGCGTTATGAATTGCGTTCAGTTGGATGAGAGGTAAGAAATTGAGCACTGGCTGTTTTTAATTAAAGCACATTTTTGGCATGTTGCAAAGGTTTCTGGTCCTAAAAGGACAAAGCATTGTTTAAAACCTTTTCAAAGGCTTTGGGTTCCGAAGGGAAAAAGGGCATAGTTCCAATTTACAGGAATGTTCGGCAAGGCGACCGATTTGGGTAAGGTTGAAGCGGATTGGAAAATGTAGAAGCATGTGCAGTACGGAGCGTTTAATTGCCGGACATAATGATTACTGTAGAGGTCGAAGTATTTGGTTGCTGAAACAATGTTTCAAATCTGAGAATTGCAGAGGCGTTGTATTGAATTAACATATGGTGATCAGTTCATGAAGGAAATGAAACGGTATATGGTTAATTTGTTTTTAAATCATATTATATATAATGCTGTGGTTGAACTGAAAGAAGCAGAGGTCCAGCATCAGCTACTGGTCTTTATATACGCTGATTTTGGGGATTATTAAAATCGGTATGTGCGTTCGTAGTGGACTTTCAAGTCTAGTGGGTACCATCATAAAAATTGAAGTGTGATTTTTATAACTCATAAGATTATAAATGAAAGTGAAAGCTTCCACATGTATTGTTGTAAATTGCCCGGATTAAATTTTTGAATGAGAGAGGGTTGAAATGGGTTTGCAAGCCCTGCCTGCGTCAGATGGAGAGTTTTTGAGCTTCATACTAAAGGGTTTGGGTTGATTATTGGCTTGTTGCTTTTCTCTTGCGTGCCTCATTGGATGTTTCTGTCAGGTGATGTGCCACGAGGTTCATTGTTATGGGGATATCCCACGCGTCGCAATATAATAATGCCACTGCTGGATCGATATGCTATGATATCACTGCTCATTCGGAAGTTAAAAACCATATGATATGGATCGAATGCAGAGTGGGATTTGTTTTCATTTTTCATTTTTACGGTGACTAGGAGTGTTGTATGCAGTGAATGGTGTTGATGGATGAATGAAGTCGGCGTTGCTCAAAACTTTTACTTTGGTAGTGATTAAAAATGATTATAATATTTATTGTTAACATCGCGATTATGAATTACGATAATATTCTTCACAATTGCCCTTGAAAAGGATACCATTGGTTAAGATCTTTGAGAATTAATTAAAGTTTATTTTAATTTTGAATTCATGAAATGGATAGGAGGACTTAAGTAAAGAGAGAATCATAAAAGTTTGTATTTGTAGTGATTTTGATAAATAGGAAGTTTACCATAATTAAATTTTAATTAATTTTAGTTTAAGCAATAGGCGAATCATAAAAGTTTGTATTTGTAGTGATTTGATAAATAGGAAGTTTACCATAATTAAATTTTAATTAATTTTAGTTTAAGCAATAGGCTTGTTATGATGGTTAGCATAATTCAAATGTCAAACTGCCACGGGGTGTCACCACTCATTTAACAATCAAACGATAAAGCCCTTATCCAAAGTTTAGTTGGCATGGAGTTACAATATATATTGTGGTGCATAGAATTTGCGCAATGGAAGGAAGCTCATAAAAATTTGCATAGATGGCCTTTAAGACAACCATGCATAAGATTTCTGATCGACTGTGTGAGATCTAATTTCAACACCGAAGGAATGAAACACAAATAACTACAATTGAAGAAGCCCTCATTGTTGAATAAAATGTTTGTTGTTTACTTCAAGTCAATGCCTTCCTTAGACATAAAATTATAGATTTTAGCGGGTTGGTTGGACTACTATCATATGGTCTACTCCTACAATCATATCAAAGCACTTGGAATGTCTCTCAAAAACAATTTCGTTTACTCCCTGTTTGATCACCATTTATTTGAAAAAAAAAAAGGTTCATAGACCAAGTTCCATGTCAAGTGTTTGACAAAATGCCTGACCCAACATCACATTATTCAGGCCATAATGTTCAAGCACTCTTCATGCTTTTCATTCCAAAAACATTTTGTGGAGGTAGGCACCACTCTATCTTGCCTTTAGCTTATAGTCTTATCCATCAATGGGTGATTGATCGCGTTGTTATAGGTTGTAGATGAAATTTTTGTTCTTCGATGACCTCTTATTAAGCGTTATTTTGGTCGCTCAATTGAAAATATCCTTTTGGTTTGCAATTAATTACAACGGTTGCAATATTCTTGGCAGCAAAGCCAGGAGAAGTCTTCCCACCTCTTTAAAAAAAAAAAGAAAAAAAAAGAAAAAAAAAAAGAAAAAAAAATAAAGCCTAGACGGCACCCATGCATACATCTAAAATTTTACGAATTGTTGAAAGTCCACGAAGTCCGTAATGTGACTAGTTACTGAAACACACCAGATTCTCTAATAAAACAGATTTACAGCCATGCATCATGAGTATAATCTGAGACAATGCCCTCACTGTTTAGAAACATACTGGATTCTGTGTTCCAACCTTGTTCCATCTTTAGAAGGTCCATCAACAATCCTATTCCTGTCCCTGTGGATATGTGAGAAAATTGATAGAAGAGAATGAATGATATTATACAGTTATTGTAATGTGAAATTACTCATTGTTATTTTCTTCCACATTCATTGAATAACTAGTAGGAAATCTCCAAGGATTTGAATGTTTCATGCATTAGCGTCAACCTCATGAGTCAGTCTCAGGACCAATATAAAAACCATTAATTCACAATAATTAATTGTTTCTTGGCCAATGCATACTTTAAATTAATTTTGAAGCTATGTCCAAATATTTTAAAATACCAATGTTAATATATCTAGACTAATTCTTTGTGATGTTATGATTTGTGACGTTATGCTTTATGACATTGGGAACAAAATTCATTTTATATGAAATTTGAGATTTCCATGTTTAGATTTATGCAACATGAATTACAGTAAACTTAAACACGGGTTTCAAAACAACTTAGAATATTAGTAGGGTGTTTTCTTTTTAAAGGTAAGCATTTATATTGAGGGAAGATATAAAAGTATTCTAGAGAATAAAATCGTGGTTCATAAAATTGCTTTTATAATGAAAATTATGAAGTTATAAAAAATAGTTTTGGTATTTTTATAAAAATATATATAGTATAGCACTGGTCCATACAATTTGCACCTCAAACATACTCATTTTATGCTATAATTTGAAAACTATTCCAAGAGGGAGAAGCTTTCTAGATAAACATTACAAATTTAATTCTATCAAAGTACTTGATTTTTGCAAAATCATATATTAAAAGTCAATAAAAATTTGGACCAAATCTATGAAGACACTAAATATCACTGGCAAGTACCAATGGGACCCTTTCAAGGAATTTAACCAATTAAGAAAGAAGCTTTATTTATGAATTAATGAATTATGGAATTTATTTTACAATTTATACACGTATTGAATTGTTAAAATTAAAGAATTGGAGACTTTGCTTAGGGTGGTATTGAAACATACATTTGAGAAGCACTCATCCTTAAAATGAACTAGTCAATGCACATGTTTGCTTAATATATTGATAACAATTTAATGATTAACAATCACAAGAAATTAATAACAATAAAATAAAACATACAAATAAGTTTGACTAATGAAACTAGTCCCATATCATTTCAATAAGTTGTCTTTTCATCGTATAATACCAAAAACTTAATCTTGACTTCGTCATATGCAAATTTTCTTGGTCTAGGCATTATGAGTGTTGGATGTGAAGCATTTTAATGCTCTAACAATAATCAAGCCATTCTTTTAAAAATTAATAACAAGTTAAAAGTGCCACAGTATAAATTGACATATGGAAATTATGTTTCATGTAGTAATATCTTGGTTAAATTTAATATTTACATCAATTGTAAAGATTTATTATTATTATTATTATATGTTGGTATGTATTAAAGAGAAGTCAATAATTAAATAGTGATTGCAAAAGGATGTTTTTTTTTGGGTACATGAAAAATTAGGAGTGCGTTTTAAAATATTATTAAATTAATTTGTTTTGAAATTGTTAATAATAATTTGAATAAAATTATAGTTTTCATAAATACATTGATTGACATAAAAATATATTATAATCGGGATATCATATTTTCAATAGGTTGCTATGATCATTTAATAAATTATGCATGAGTAAGTGAAGTGGAGTGGTCACTGGTCACAAGTTGTGATCACTTAAAAGTATCCTTGGGTTTTCTTTGAAAAAGATTGGGATCTTTCTTTGGAGATAAACTTGAGTGATAGCAAGGATGTCACTATCTCTTTCTTGATAGGTAAGGTGTGGTAGGTGTTATAACCAATTTGATTCCTCTTGATAGTTTTTATGTAGCTAAAACAAAATTTTCCCACATTTGCAAATAGAAGACAACTTCCTCGGATTGGGAAGTATGTTTTTGTTTGATTGGCATAACTTCCTTATTTAAAGTATTCTTCTTTATGCCCAATTCGATGCTCAATATATTACCCACTGCATGTTTAGATTCTTCCATTGTTAGGTCATGTGCGACATCATCTCTAACTAGTTGAGACACTAACATCATTACTTACTAGGGTATTATCTATAAGTAAGTAATGTGGTGATGTTTCAAAGAGTTTCTTGGTTGGGTGAACTCCTAGGAACTATTCATGGAACACTACAACTTGACGCACAATCACTTGCTTTGTAATTTATCTAATTATTTATTTATTTACAATTGCTAACAAGAATATCTTAATTTTTAGCACTTTTGACATCAAAGTCCTTCATCTTTTACTAGCTTGTGAGCTTAAGTTCACCATTTGAATTTCTTATTCTTACTTGTCCACCTCTTTCGACATTTTTCCGCCTATGGCCTAAATACAATGCTACAATTATCATTTTAGGGAATATACTGACAAGGGTCCAAAATGACACTTATTGAGATATTGGGGAAAATATTGCAGAATTATCAGAAGGGATAACTTAGAATTTAAGACCTTTTGAAAAATATCAAACGTATGGATAATTTATACGATCGTTTCTTCTACGACAATATTATTGCAACATCTATGATAGTGAACTCTACCATATGCAATGATGATCATACAAATCACTTTGTGTACCTGACATTGTCACTTATAGGGTCATGTAGACGTAGTTTGGAATGAACGACTATAATTGGAAGCTACAGGAGTACAGTGAGTGGACGACTTTACTTGGTTGAAAGCATAATATATTAATTTTACCATGAGATGAATTTTGATTGTGATTATCTTGCCCTTGTCTTGTTATTGCTTAATCCAACAACAACAACAAAAAAAATGGGCTGCAATGTTCCACAGATATAGTCCTTTAGTTATAACGAATTTCATGGTATAGATACCTTGGGAAAATTATAGCTTGCCCACCAGAAGGTTAGCAAGAGTTTCAGGAAGGGTTCTTAGGATATGTGTCGTCGTTTTTCCTTTATGTTCTAAGGACTTCGGGACAAAGTCCATTGTTAAGAGGGGGTGTATGTAGTGCCCACTCTAGTTTTCTGACCCTAATACGACATTATCTTAGATACTTTAGTCTATGAGGAACTCAGGTTGAGGATCTAGAAACGCGACTCTATTATTAGTGAATGTGATGGTTTTGTATGTTCTCTATTAATATTATGATTTCGATATAATTAATGGCTGTGTACTCTCTATTTATATCATGATGATGATAGTAGTAAAGGATAGACATGTTTTCTATTGATGTTATAATGATGGTAGCTTTGATCTATATGTATGGTTCCATTAAGGTTATGATGATGCTAACCATGATGGAGGTATCCCCTATGTTAGCTACTTACAATAGTTATGGTTCACAATGAACAATGATGTGAATGACCAGGTGATGGTAATAATGCTATTATGACAATGACTAACACTGAGAAACCTGGTTACTAATTATTATTGAGTATGGCAGGAAACCACCAAAGGCACTCGCACATGATGAGTTGACGACACCTGGTTTGATGAAAATTTATATTATTTTATCTTTGACATTCTAAGTCGATTTCGAAACCTGCTATATATGTTTATCTATATTCTGATAATATGTTAATGGTTGCATGCACATATTAGTTGCTTGGCCGAATGACTCACATATGGGTGATGGGGTTGTACAGGTGGATGGAACTACATGGGAGGGGTGGGACATTGTCCCTGATCTCACCCACTAGCACTCCCGCCGTGACTTGGGCTGGAAGGGTTGAAAACACCTCACCTTGAAGATCACGATGCCATGAGGGCAGGTCCCAAAGTTGGGTCGCTCATGAGGATTTTACTGGGGGGCGTGCATCAAGGCGGATTCCTTGATCCCTGACACCATTAGTCTCACTATAGCAGGCAACATAAGAGATGATAGTGGGTCTATGACGTTGCACCTATACTTTTCCCCTCGTAGTCACTAAATGATTGAAGGGAAAGTGGTGTGGCACCCTTGGAACTTCAAGGGAATTTCTTGAAGGGCATGACCAACTTGGAACCATTGGCATCACAAATAAACTATTAGGCGTGGCACCCTTGGAACTTCAAAGGAAGTTCTTGAAGGGCACGACCAAACTTGGCATCCTTGGAATCATTAAAAATAAATTAAATAATAAATATAATCAAGGAACGAAAACTAGGTAAATTTACATCAAGAGTAAATGATGTTAGAAACCTAGGTAATTAAATCAAAAATAAAACTTGGGATCATATAAAATAGATTACCTTAAAAAATCTACCCTTCCCATGTTGGAAAATACTAGGTAGATTATGTGGTTAAATTAGGTAAAAGGGAAAATATGGATATAATTATAAAGATAAAGATTAATCCTAAACTAATTAAAACTAATTAAGAAAAGAGGAAGGTGAATTAAAATAAGAATAATAAATTAAATTTAGAGAAATGTAGAGAACCTCCATGTCGTAACAACCAACATAAGAATATCCATCTAAGAGATAACCTGAGTTAAATTAGGGAGTAGATAGGGGATCAAATCTTGACACATTAATTCACTTTAAGTTGAACACAAATTAAGGAATAAAAAGGGGGGATAAAGAGGCAACTAGGAGAAGAAATAAGAATCTTGTTGAGGTGAGGAAAATATTAGTTTTAAATTAAAAATTAAATAAATAATTTTGGGAGACCCTTGATGAGAGAGTGACACATGGGTGGGTGAATAATCAAGCTATTGAAATAAAAAAATAATTAGTTATGCATGACATGCCAAGTGTCACCTATGAGGACTCCTATAAAAGAAGGGGCAAGCCATGGGAGAAGGGACCCTTGGGGGGAAAACCCTATTGTTGGATGGTTGAGACTATGTCAAAGCAATGATTACGATCTTATAGTAAGTTTGGTGAGGTAGAGGATTTTAGAGAGGGGACTCTTGAGCCAAGGAATGCTCTCCTCTATTAGCTATTGCATCCTTCCATTGTACAACCCCATTGCAGCTCGGGGGTCCGCGGGGAAGAAGAGTACCCAAGGAGTAGGCTGGGAGGTTAACCGGTGAGTCATCGCATTTGGTTCAAGTACGCCGTCATTCACTCGGAGGGACCAACAACAAGGGAATACAAGTAACAGAAAAGCAAGTGGAGTCTTGTCTTCTGGTGAACGGTACATAGGTGTGGCAATATTATTTGGTATGATTGCTTTATGGTCTTAGTTAAATGTATGTAAATTTTATGATATGTGTCCTGAAATGAATTTCATAAATGTGTTAGACCGTGTTGATTTAATTTGAATTCCCAATGTGTTTCACTTCTGGTTGTATTTTGCTGTGGTTTAAAAAATAATTAAAAAAAACCAAAAAAAAAAACGTATATAATCTGGACGTGGTCCTTACAAGCAGGCAACATAAGAGATGATAATGGTCTCTGTTGTTGCACCTATACTTTCCCCTCGTAGCCACTGAATGCTTGAAGGGCAAGTGGTGTGGCACCCTTGGAACTTCAAGGGAATTTCTTGAAGGGCACAACTAACTTGGAACCCTTGGCATCACAAATAAACTATTAAGCATGGCTCCCTTTGAACTTCAAGGGAATTTCTTGAAGGGCACGACCAAACTTGAAACCCTTGGAACTTCAAGGGAAGTTCTTGAAAGGCACAACCAAACTTGACACACCCTTGGAATCATTAAAATTTAAATAAATTAATAAATATAATCAAGATATGAAAACTTGGTAAATTCATATCAAGGGTAAATGATGTTAGAAACCAAGGTAATTAAAACAAGAATAAAACTTGGGTTAAGAGGATCATAGGAAGAAATAAAATATTTTACCTTAAAAACTCTACCTTTCCCATGTTGGAAAAATATTAGGTAGATAATGTAGTTTATTTAGATAAAAAGGGGAAAGAGGGGGACATAAATGTAAGGATAAATATTAATACTAAAATAGTTAAACCTAATTAAAAGAAGAGGATGGTGAATTAAAATAAGATTAATAAATTAAATTTTAGATAAATTTAGAGAACCTCCATGTGGTAAAAACCAACATAAGAATATCCATCTAAGAGATAACTTGAGTTAAATTAAGGAGTAAATAGGGGATCAAATCTTGACTTATCAATTGACTTTAGTAATGAACACAAATATAGGAGTAGAAAGGGGGATCAAGAGACAACTAGGAGAAGAAATATGAGTCTTATTGAGGTGAGGAAAAATATTAGTTTTAAATTAAAATTTAAGTAAATAATTTTGGAGACCCTTGATGAGAGAGTGACACATGGGTGGCTGAATAATCAAACTATTTAATTATAAAAAATAATTAATTATGCATAAAATTCCAAGTGTTACCTATGAGGACTCTTATAAAAGAAGGGGCAGGCCATGGGAGAACGAACCTTTTCTTTTACCCTACTGTTGGATGGATGAGACTATGTTAGAGTCTTGACTACGAGTTATAGTGATTTTGGTGAGGTAGATGAATTTAGAGAGGGGACTCTTGAGGCAAAGAGTGCTCTCCTCTATCAGCTAATACATTCCTCCATTGTACAACCCCATTGCATCTTGGGGGTCCGTGGGGAAGGAGAGTACCCAAGGAGTAGGATGGGAGGTCAACCAGTGGGTCATTGCATTCGGATTAAGCACGTTGACGTTCACACTTGGAGGCGATCAACAACAAAGGGGGGAAAATAGGGGCAAGTCAAATTTGAATGTCGTCTCTTGGCGAATAGTACTTATGTTGTTATGATATTCTTTGTATGATTTCATTATGGTTTTATTTAATAATATGTAAATTTGATGATATGTTAAATGAAGTGAAATTCAGAAAAGTTTTATATAATGTTCAATAATTTTTGAGTTCCCAATGTTATTTTCTTATGGTTGAAATTTTAGATTGTTTAAAAACAAATAAAAATATAGGGTTGGTCCCTACACTTGGTATCAAATCTTAATTGAACCCTTGATACCTATGGGCCCATGCATGCACGACTAATTTGTTAAATATCTACTACACACAAAAAAAATTAACCATATATGTGTCCACAAAAAATTACAAAAGAAACATTTTTATTAAACATTATTTAAATAAACCTTTGTCACAAGTGGATATGATGGCATTATAATGTTCGTTGCATTTGATTTTTCCTGCATCTTGTCATTTCATTGTTTCTGCCTTCAATTTTAATGTTGATAGTCTTCTTATACCCAGTTAGAAGGCTCTCCCATAATAAGCTACAATTTTTTTTTTTTTTTTGGTGAAAGAGAAAATAAAAAAAAAAAGTGAATACTTAATAAAATACGGATCTCCCATAATTAAAAAAAAAGGTCCTATTCACTCCAATGGTCTATTGCAGTCTTGATTAGGTTGTCTTCTCATGGGTTGGGTTTGAAGAATTGGATAATCTTGCTACCCCCCTGAACTGCAGGATTTGTTTTTTGTTTGAAATGAAATGCCAAGAGTCCACAATGTTGTTCCTGGGTTTCCAACTCTATTTTGAAGTTGTATGATGCCTTGCGGCGCCATGGAGGATTTAAAACTGGGTGTTGGTTGCATTATGAAGATTTGGGAATTTCTGTAACTATGCACTAAAGACATTAGAACAAATTTATAATAGCCAAAAAAACTTATGCTTGAGAGGAAAATTTCCTGGCATTGAAATGGTTCAAAGGGTCAAGGAAAATAGATCATTCCTAGTTCGTGGATGATGTTGTTGTTGATGGACGAGCTTCATAAATTGTTGCAAAATATTTAAAGGTACTTCATCAAAATATTTGAATGTCGAATATTGAATGCTTCTGGAGGATGGCACTCTGTTGATGGGAGGAGACTCAACAATTATTGCAAAAGATTTAAAGGTATTATATCCAAATATCGAAATGTTGAATGATTCCATAAGACAACTAAGGAATATAAAACGTAATTATATCCCATTAATGTTAATGATAGCACACTGAATAGACTCGTTGAAATTCCGGACTTCTTTGTTAAAAACAATCCCAAGCACTCTTCTTAAGCTCTCCTCCCTTAATAAAAATATCATTTCTCTTTGTAGATTGCCTAAGGTCATTAATATTTTTCTCTCTCATACCTTTAAGGGGAGGCTCCGGATTCATATCTTTGCAAAGGCTAGACTCCTCAATGTTTCCTTTCTTGAGTAATGTAACCTCACTAGTGTATTTTTAATCAGAAAAATGCAAACAAACACTCTCATATGAGGATCTTGATCTGAAACATATTCAAAGAGGATTATCTTCGTTGCTAATTAGAAACCTCCTTCCCCTCTCACAGGAAATCAAATGGAGGAATTTATAACTCGATTTTTGAATTCCCAAAATGGGTTTCTGTCTCTACCTATTAGCTCGTGGGAAAGTGCTGACCAGGGAAATGGTTCAAAGGGTCAAGGAAAACAGATCATTCCCAGTTTGTGGATGACACTGTTGTTGATGGAGGAGACTCATAAATTATTGCAAAATATTTAAAGGTACTTCATCAAAATGTTCAAATGCCGAATATTGAATGGTTTTGGAGAATGGAACTCTGTTGATGGGAGGAGACTCAACAATTATTGCAGAAGATTTAAAGGTATTGTATCCAAATATCGAAATGTTGAATGCTTCCATAGGACAAATAAAGAATATAAAACATAATTATATTCCATTAATGTTAATGATAGCACACTGAATAGACTCCCTGAAATTATGGACTTCTCTGTTAAAAACGATCCCAAGCACTCTTCTTAAGCTTTCCTCCCTTAATCAAAATATCATTTCTCTCTGCTTATTGTTATCACTTAGGTTGTCCCTAGTGCTCCTAAATAGGGATATGACCGAGGTAACCACAAACCAATCTTTGGATTACAGGTTCTAGCCCACCTGTAATCGGAGAGGGCTCTCTCCTTATGATTCAACCTTAGTTGATGATTTTAGGCTAGCTTTCTGGCTTCAAGGGAGTGTTGATTGTGATTGGAAAGAAGGTAGGATTCTCGAACAAAGAGGCAAGTTAAGGAGTGATAAGTTTCGAACCATTGGGCATGGAGTCATAGATTGAGGCTTTCTTGCATTTTCTTGGTCACAAGGGGATACAGAGCGGGATAGCCACACAGGATACAATTATCGGTCTGCTGAAAGTACGGAATAGACATCAGGGATGAAAGGAAAAGGAGAATCATTTCATCATGCTGAAAAAGAGGAGAAATGGATGAATGGGATCCAGGAGCAGTTAAGAATTCCTAAACATGCACTCATATGTGAAAGAAATAGCGTAAACAAGATCATTTAAGTATACATGCTCATAACTATTTCTGAAGAAAACATTGAGAAATGCAGAAATTGAACTTAAGGTGTAATGAAACAAATCTTAAGCTATTCTTTTTTCCTGCAATTTAGAAGGCGGAATGGTGGCAAAAAACATAAAATTAAACAAAGGAGAGAAACACTTATTAGATCATGTAGAAGCACAGGAATTCCATAATCATTCCTTGGCCAAGAGAAAACATCAAGTAGTTTCGCAATCCATGCTTTCAGCAATCTTTGGTGGAAATTATGACAGTTACAGTGCGAGTCTCTGCTCGGAGACAATGCTGAAAAGAAGACTGACCAACAACTACTACCGACCAACCAACCCCTCACAACATTGCTCAGGGTGGTATTTATAAGCAAAATATCGGAAAGACATCATTACAAGTGACCTAGACAGGTCTGCTAGAAAACTTTTCAAAAATCTAAGTGTTGCTGGAATTAAATGCAAGTAAATCTTTTTGGCTGCGCTGGGGGCAGCTGAATCGGAACAGGTGACGAGGTGGCCCTTGGGGGCTAGATGCGGTGCTGCTGGAATGATTGTGCTTTGGGAACTGTAGTTCAGCTCTGGTGTGAATTAAATGCACAATAATTATAGTTTGAGGGCTTCCAGTGGCTTTGCCCTCTTTCTATGAATCTGCTGGAAGATATTAAATGTTCTCCTGCTTCGGGCCACTGCTCAAGATTTTCGCTGATACTCTTTGCCGCTACATTGATGGATTCCGCCATCGACTGATACTCTTTGACACGCTTGAAGCCTGATGACTTGATCTGATACACTTTAAACTCTGTCATTGATCTGCTGCTGTCTTTAAACCGGATCACTTTGGCACGATCGGGCGATTTTAGGGATTTTCGGCGCACAAGGGGCTAATAAATCAAAATATTCCCCGAAGATTCCTCGAAATGACCTATTTCTCATAGCGATGCGCGATTAGCGCGAAGTGCTAATCGCGCATCGAAAACTGCCTCTGTTTCTTGTTCTGGAGCTCCGAAGTGCGATTTTTCTTCCTGCGCGAAGTTTCGGCTTTCTGGCTATTGACGTCAGCATGATGTCAGCTGTACGGTGGATGACATCAGCTGTGGTGGGTCCCTGGTACAGAACGACGTGGTGAGGTGCTGATACTGGAGGTAATGCGATGAAGAAGCTCCGATGCGATTGCAATATCGCATCGGCGGGGAACGGAGGGTGCTTGAGTTGGACATTCGGCGCTTGCGACCGCCGACCACCGATATCGCAATATCACGTCGGGCGGTGACGGATGGGTGGTAACCTACATGGAGAGGAAAGTGCGATGTTGCAATGCGATCTGGCTTTAAGGTTCTGCGGAGTGTAAACTTTGGGCAAAGAAGAGAAAGTGGGTGGGTGCGAAGGGCATTTCGAGATTTCGAAAGGGATCCGATTATCTCAGAGGGATTTCATACTTTAGAAGGAGTCCATTGTATCTGGGAGAAGGTTTGGAGGTCAAGGGTTCTTGCTAAGTTTCAGATAAACTGAGCAATTCCCGGGGTGCTTATGGTTATTTTTCAACCAGGGGGAGGGATATTACGTAGGGGGATTTTACTTAATATTAATAAAGGGATGGGAATAATAGGGAGCTAAATAATAATGTTAGTGGTTAATATGGAGGTGGTAAGAAAGCGCTAAGTTTAGGAGACCTTAGGCTGTTATAAGGGGTTAGAGCCGTGCTTTAGAGAAAGTACGGAACAACTTTGAGTAAAGCAGATCTTTACCCAAACTAGCATTATGAAAATGATGGAACTTAAGAGGTGTCAAGAATATCTTGGCCTCTTTTGGGGAAGTTAGTTAATGATTGGGGGAAATAGAGAAGGGGAGTTAGTTATACCTCTTTTGAGCTTCTTGCATACAAATTCTTGCTGATTGTGTCCTGTATGATATGACACCTGAAAGTCTGGAGCTAGTCAGCAATTAGGATTCAGCAACCTCAGAACTACCTACCTAGCCTACTTACCTAACATTTTTTCTTCTTTTGCTTGGGGTGCACTTAGACTTGCAAACCCATCATTCATTTTTCTTTTGATGCTTTCCTATCTACATACTACCCTTATTTCTTCCAGGGCCCAGATTAAGCTGTTGGGCTCCTCTGCTTCTCTACCTATCTAAGAGAATCTACCAAGATTAAACTGTTTGGACAGATTTACATTCTCTATATTCTAAAACAGGAAATTTAAACCTAGGGAGACCAAGATTAAGCTGTTTGGACCTCCCTTTAACCGAAAAATTGGCGATACCGGGATAACTTTACAAAATTTGGAAGGCAGTTGAATGAACTTGAAGTAGCCTTCTTCACTTGGAGGTTGTTAAGCAAATATGGAGCATTGCAGCGAGCAAAGTACGACATATTTGGCCTGTAAAATGCCAATCATGAAATATGAATAACTTGCTGCAGCAGGAAGCTAACAGTGGCTCCACTCGGGGATGGCTTCTCCTTGCGAGAAGTCAAGAACAGTAGGTCAGAACGCCTTGGCCTTTAGTAGTTGCTGTCTTCTGCAAAATTGTTTTCTTCGGGTGCCTTATTTTTCCTACCTACCTACCCTAACCAGCGAGTACTTTGCCGTTAGGTGAGATCAAACAACCAGTTCAGCCATTTAAGCAACTGAAAAACAAGATGAACTTGCTGACAGATGATCTCTGAACGTAAAAGCTTCATTCGGGTGTATGCCCTCATAATCAAAATTGTGGCATCTATCGGTTGCTGTTGAAGTATGTGGTCTTCACTGAGAAAGCATGCTGACGAGCTTGGGTTAAGTAGAAGTTCCATGTAGTCTGCAATAGGATCAATAAACTCATCATGTGAGAGAACTACTTCTGGGTCTTCTTGGTCAGATGGAGCGGCTGCGTCCTTGGTGGTAAGCCTGGCAACCAACCCTTCTGTCTCTGTCTTGCCAATAGAATCATACAGAGTTTGTAAATCAGCAGGTAGCAGCATCTCCTCCTGAATTGGGGACGGGAGACTTCGGCATGTTTCCGGGTCTTCTTGGTCAGATGGAGTAGTTGCATCTTTGGTAATGAGCCTAGCAGCCAGTCCTTCTGTCTTTGCCTTGAAAATCGAATCATACAGAATATGCAGGTCCTCAGGCAACAATGTTTCCTCCTGAATTGGGGAAGGGAGACTTCGGCATGATTCTGGGTATTCTGGGTCAGACGAAGTAGTTGCATCCTTGGTAATGAGCCTAGCAGCTAATCCTTCCGTCTTTGCCTTAAAACCTAGATCATACTCAAACTGTAATTTAGGAGATAGCACTATTTCCTTGTGGGCTGGGGAGGAAGATTTTGGTAAAACTCTTTAGGGTCGCGGAAATTATAAGACTGTATTTGAGCTTCCAAGAGTTCGGTTTCATTCTCATATTTTTAAACAACTAACTCAAGGAAAAGTTTATTCCGGCTGCCTAGTATTTTTGACAATACTGCTCTGAAAAATTCTTCATTAAGCTCAAAATCTGATAAAATTTCTCTGCATTCATCTAAAGCTTCATCAAATGGAAGGTCCTCCCAGGATTAGGTCATTCTCTCTTACTGTTAATACATGGAGCACTTGTCTGTAACATTTGGTTTGTTCCTCAGTGGAGCCTTTGATTGAAATTGAGGTGGAGTCGCCAGGTGGATGCCCAGACTATGAAGTGCCTGATCTCTATCCACCATCAAAGACCAGAACTAAGCGTGACAAACTTTGAAGAACAGGAGCACTTTCTCCAGTGGGGTTTACAAAAATGAACAAAGTGCTTGAATCCCCAATGGAGTACACAGGTACAGGTCGACCGAGGCTTTTACAAGTCGGTTTCTTCCTCTGTAGAGCTGCAGACTGGTTTCATAAATTTATCTGAGGAGTTCCCCAGTGGAGTCGCCATTATGTTATCACTCAGGTTGTCCCTAGTGCTCCTAAATAGGGATACGACCGAGGTAACCACAAACCAATCTTTGGATTACAGGTTCTAGCCCACCTGTAATCGGAGAGGGCTCTCTCCTTCTGATTCAACCTTAGTTGATGATTTTAGGCTAGCTTTCTGACTTCAAGGGAGTGTTGTTTGTGATTGGATGGGAGGTAGGATTCTCAAGCAAAGAGACAAGGTAAGGTGTGATAAGTTTCGAACCATTGGGCATGGAGTCACAGATTGAGGCTTGCGAGCGTTTTCTTGGTCACAAGGGGATACGGAGCGGGATAGCCACACAGGATACAATTATCGATCTGCTGAAAGTACGGAATGGACATCAGGGATGAAAGGCAAAGGAGAATCATTTCATCATGCCGAAAAAGAGGAGAAATGGATGAATGGGATCCAGGAGCAGTTAAGAATTCCTAAACATGCACTCATATGTGAAAGAAACAGCGTAAACAAGATCATTTAAGTATACATGCTCATAACTATTTCTGAAGAAAACATTGGGAAATGCAGAAATTGAACTTAAGGTGTAATGAAACAAATCTTAAGCTATTCTTTTTTCCTGCAATTTAGAAGGCGGAACGGTGGCAAAAAACATAAAATTAAACAAAGGAGAGAAACACTTATTGGATCATGTAGAAGCACAGGAATTCCGTAATCATTCCTTGGCCAAGAGAAAACATCAAGTAGTTTCACAATCCATGCTTTCAGCAATATTTGGTTATGGAAATTATGACAATTACAGTGCGAGTCTCTGCTCGGAGACAATGCTGGAAAGAAGACTGACCAACAACTACTACCAACCAACCAACCCCTCACAACATTGCTCAGGGAGGTATTTATAAGCAAAATATCAGAAAGACATCATTACAAGTGACCTAGACAGGTCTGCTAGAAAACTTTTCAAAAATATAAGTGTTGCTGGAATTAAATGCAAGTAAATCTTTTTGGCTGTGCTGGGGGCAGCTGAATCGGAACAGGTGAAGAGGTGGCCCTTGGGGGCTAGATGCGGTGCTGCTGGAATGATTGTGCTTTGGGAACTGCAGTTCGGCTCTGGTGTGAATTAAATGTGCAATAATTGTGATTTGAGGGCTTCCAGTGGCTTTGCCCTCTTTCTATGAATCTGCTGGAAGATATTAAATGTTTTCCTGCTTCGGGCCGCTGCTCAAGATTTTCGCTGATACTCTTTGCCACTACATTGATGGCTTCCGCCGATGACTGATACTCTTTGACATGCTTGAAGCCTGATGACTTGATCTGATACACTTTAAACTCTGTCATTGATCTGCTGCTGTCTTTAAACCGGATCACTTTGGCACGATTAGGCGATTTTAGGGCTTTTCGGCGCACAAGGGGCTAATAAATCAAAAGATTCCCCAAAGATTCCTCGAAACGGCCTATTTCCCGTAGCGATGCGCGATTAGCGTTTCGCGCTAATTGCGCATCGAAAACTGCCTCTGTTTCTTGTTCTGGAGCTCCGAAGTGCGATTTTTCTTCCTGCGCGAAGTTTCGGCTTTCTGGCTGCTGACGTCAGCATGATGTCGGCTGTACGGTGGATGACGTCAGCTGTGGTGGGTCCCTGGTTCAGAACGACGTGGTGAGGTGCTGATATTGGAGGTAATGTGATGAAGAAGCTCTGATGCGATCGCAATATCGCATCGGTGGGGAACGGAGGGTGCTTGAATTGGACATTCGGCGCTTGCGACCGCCGACCGCCGATATCGCAATATCGCGTCGGGCGGTGACGGATGGGTGATAACCTGCATGGAGAGGAAAGTGCGATGTTGCGATGTGATCTGGCTTTAAGGTTCTGCGGAGTGTAAGCTTTGGGCAAAGAAGAGCAAGTGGGTGGGTGCGAAGGGCATTTCGAGATTTCGAAAGGGATCCGATTATTTCAGAGGGATTTCATACTTTGGAAGGAGTCCATTGTATCTGGGAGAAGGTTTGGAGGTCAAGGGTTCTTGCTAAGTTTCAGATAAACTGAGCAATTCCCGGGGGTGCCTATGGTTATTTTTCAACCAGGGGGGGGGATATTACGTAGGGGGATTTTACTTAATATTAATAAGGGGATGGGAATAATAGGGAGCTAAATAATAATGTTAGTGGTTAATATGGAGGTGGTAAGAAAGCGCTAAGTTCAGGAGACCTTAGGCTGTTATAAGGGGGTAGAACCGTGCTTTAGAGAAAGTACGGAAAAACTTTGAGTAAAGCAGATCTTTACCCAAACTAGCATTATGAAAATGATGGAACTTAAAAGGTGTCAAGCAGATCTTGACCTCTTTTGGGGAAGTTAGTTAATGATTGGGGGAAATAGAGAAGGGGAGTTAGTTATACCTCTTTTGAGCTTCTTGCATACAAATTCTTGCTGATTGTGTCCTGTATGATATGACACCTGAAAGTCTGGAACTGGTCAGCAATTAGGATTCAACAACCTCAGAACTACCTACCCAGCCTACTTACCTAACATTTTTTCTTCTTTTGCTTGGGGTGCACTTAGACTTGCAAACCCATCATTCATTTTTCTTTTGATGCTTTCCTATCTACATACTACCCTTATTTCTTCCAGGGTCCAGATTAAGCTATTGGGCTCCTCTGCTTCTCTACCTATCTAAGAATCTGCCAAGATTAAACTGTTTGGACAGATTTACATTCTCTATATTCTAAAACAGGAAATTTAAACCTAGGGAGACCAAGATTAAGTTGTTTGGACCTCCCTTTAATCGAAAAATTGGCGATACCGGGATAACTTTACAAAATTTGGAAGGCAGTTGAATGAACTTGAAGTAGCCTTCTTCACTTGGAGGTTGTTAAGCAAATATGGAGCATTGCAGCGAGCAAAGTACGACATATTTGGCCTGTAAAATGCCAATCATGAAATATGAATAACCTGCTTCAGCAGGAAGCTAACACTTATCACTTAAGGTCATCAATATTTTTGTCTCTCATACATTTAAGGGGAGGCTCCAGATTCATATCTTTGCAAAGGCTAGATTCCTCAATGTTTCCTTTCTTGAGAAATGTAACCTCACTGGTGTATTTTTAATCAGAAAAGTGCAAACAAACACTCTCATATGGGGATCTTGATCTGAAGCATATTCAGGGAGGAGTATATTTGCTGCTTATTAGAAACCTCCTTCCCCTCTCACAGGAAATCAAATGGAGGAATCTATAGCTCGATTTTTGAATTCCCAAAATTGGTTTCTTTCTCTAGCTGTTAGCTCGTGAGAAAGTGTTGACCAGGGAAATTTATGTCAAAAGAGGAACCACCGAGAAGTCCATTTTTCAAAATAAACGAAAAAAATCCGAACATTTATTTTTTGAATGTAATATCTTTGACAAAGTTTGGAGATCTCCTTGATATGGAGCCACAACCCTAAGGCCATGACATATTTGATAGCACAAATGTCAGGAAGCTAATACTCTTCCTACCTTATACATCTTAAGAATATCCCACTGTTAAAAGCAATTTGTACATCGATTCCTAGGAAAGGCGTTTTTATCTATCCTTTTACATCTATTATGAGTTTTTGGAGTTTTTATTTAGGATCAGGCAAATACAAATTTGGTCAAATTTTAAATTTTATTATTTAAAATCCATTTTATTTCACTGCATATAATTTGGTCAAATTTTGAATTTTGATTGTATATAAGGATTCAACACTCTTAGAAATCTTTGGGGCATTTAAATCAAGAAAAAATAGAATTGAGAAATATTCACAACCCAAACTTGTAATTCCAATATTTTTTTATCTAATTCTGAGAAAATTAAACCAGAAATTATATAGACAAACCCTCCAAAACTTACCACCCATAAACTATGGCCTGGAAATTAGGCCCTAGCAAATTTCGCTGTCCAACCATGATAATGATTTCCAACAATGAAAATGATGACATTTCCAGAGACAATAAATTATGCCCAAGTCATATTTGTGATGCATGTTGACCTATTCAAGGAAACAACTAAATGTCATGAATTTCAAATTTTTGGATAACTGAGCTTAACAACAAACGATTGAATGTAACGGGTTTCAAATTTTTTTATAACCGAGCTTAACAGCAAACAAATGAATGTAATGGGTTTCAAATTTTTGGATAACTGAGCTTAATAATAAGGTAGGTTTCAAATTCTGGCATTGGGATTAACAGTAAAGGGTTGTCTATGTTTTGGAATTTTTGGTTAGAATTTTGTTTGTTTTGGATTTTTTGGTTGGAATTTGACTAAAAAACAATTTCATCAAATTTTGATTTTATTGTTTAAATTAGGTTTTTTGACAGCATACATGGATTCAACACCGTGGAAAACCTTGGGGCAGTGAGATTGTGGAAAGCTTACAATTCAAACTTGTGACTTCAACAAATCTCTACAAGATTCTAGTCAAATTATACCCACAAACAAATGAGAAAAACCTAAAAAAAAACTAACAAATCCCAACAACTTTCTAAGCAAATTAGACCCACGAATAAGTGGAAAAAACATCCAAAACAAGTGATATATAGACGACGGTTAACAACAATAATAGGATATGGCTTTAAACTTGGAGTATAAACTTATGAATCTCCTACACTATTGGGAAAAAAAAACCCTCGAAAATCTTCTTAGAAAAAAATTTAACACCTCCAAACAGTTACACAGAAGAATGGATTTTGAGACAAAAACATACACAATCATTTTATGGAGCATCCAAAAAGCAATCCTAGCCCTTCTGGCCCAGTGGGAGTTTATCATATCTTCGCAAGAAGATTTGCAAGAAATGTGCTTAGAATATTAGAGAATAAACCAACAACCTAGTTGTATCTCCAACTTTTCTCAAACCGTTCAGTTGCTTAAAGAAATTACACTAAGTGAAATTATGTCGCTGACAGATTCACAAGTTGTTGCCTAGTTGATTGGAAAATCCTTATCAAGTTGATGGAAAGCAATATAAACACTACAAGAAATAATGTGCGTCGAGATTTGGAAAAAGTAAAATTTCCATAGTTTTGGGGGGTCTACGAATGGTCAATCTGCAAAAGCATTGTTAGAAAACATGGCTATGTGCTTTACCTTGAGAGATTACACCTGAAATATGAAGGCCAAGATGGGTATATTCCAGCTAAAGGGAAACACACTACTTTAGTGGAAGACATTATTAACCCAATTAGGGATGGATATATTAGAAGTAACTTGGGATCTATTTGAAGAAAAATTTAGAGAACGTTACCTGTCAGAGGAGTTCCTTGAGAGGCAACTAAATGAATTCAATGCATTAAAACAAGGGAGTCACTCACTACTAAAGTATGAGGCACATTCGTTGGAATTAATTCGTTATTCCCCTCACTTAAACACAAAAAAGATCAAGGTGAACAAATTTGTGTATGGACTAAATGATAACGTTTAGGCCAAGATTAGAATCTTAATGCCTTGCACCTTGCACGTGGCAGTTCAGTGGGTAATCATTGTAGAGGAGGAGATCATGAGCAGTGGACCTACTAAGTCAACAAGACCCACAGGATCAAGAGTACCAAGTGGCAATAGAATGGAACATAGAAATTTGCAAGGGGGTCCTGTTCTCAATCATGAAAAGTGGTCAGCAGGAAATCAAAGAACACCATATAGGCATCTAAATCAGCATCCACGCAAGGTACCTCAACAAACTCGTCAACCACAATAGTACCGATCTATGTGACAACACCAAGTCACACCACCTCAGTATTGATCCCAACAGTCTGGCTCATTCCAGCCATGAAGTTTTCATCAATAAACCTCTAACATAGCACGTGCGTTCGTGGCATACTAAAAGATACCCTTAATTTGGCGACATATTGGAAAATACCTCTAAAAATCCCATTATTTAACCCTCTACCAATATGAACCCAATACACCTTTCCAATTTAATAATCCCCTACTTTCTTTTTTTTCTATGTTAAGACTAACCTAAGTACCCACGGGGATTTGAACCGATGACCTATCGCAAGGAGTGCCTTAACAACACACCCATTCACCGTCAATCTAAAGCCTCGTGGGCTAATAATCCCCTACTTTCATTAGATATTGTAGGTATCAATTTTTTCATTAAATTTTTTTTATACCCCTTTATATTTTTTCATTAACTTTGAGCTTCATTTTTTATACTTGCCAATATAAAAACCCTTTACCCCCTATTATATGCTCAATATATTATGTCATTTTTCCTTAATATATATCCCCCAATATGAATGCACGTGGTATAATATTGCTCCCCCTATGAAGACCCCGAGATTCCAGTAGAGTTCCAGGCCAACTTCTAGTTTAGTTGGTAGTAGGAGCCAAGCCCCTAAGAAGGGGTGTTGGACTTGTGGAGGTCCTCACTACGAGAGGGGTTGCCCTCAAAAGACAGGTAATACCAACTCAACTAAGAATGCAACTACGGTGGGGGATCTGGGGAAGGCTCATCGCATCCATGCAACGGTTGAACAATCGCCAGGTCGAACACCAATCCACTGTGTTGGAAACCTCAGGTAATATTGATGGTATGAGTTTTTTCAATTTAATAGATCTAAGAGCTATTGATTCCTTTATTTCTATAAACGTATTATCAAGGATTAAATATAAAGCAATTTCACAATATGAATATAGACATGTAGAAATGGCATGTGGTATGAAAAGAAATGTAGGAAGGATGGTAAAGGATTGTGAGGTGGACCTGGGTGTATGTAAGACCAAGGTATCCTTGTACTCTACAATTTTAGGAGTCTATGACATAGTTATAGGAATGGATTGGTTGGAATGACATGAGGCACTTCTAGACTACAAAGGCAAGATTCTACATTTCACTGACAATGACGGCCAAAGAAAACCATTAAGGGGAAAAAACCGAGGGGTGTCCCTAACGTTCATCTCCTTCATGCAACTAATGAAATATAGGTGAAAGGGATGTCAAATCTTCTTAGTGGTAGCTCTAAGCGATAAGGGTGATTATGAAAACCTTAAAAAGCATCCATTTCTTATTGAATTTAAGGATGTATCCCCAAAGAAATACTCGGACTACCCCCAAAAAGGGAAATTGATTTGACCATCGACCTTAAACCAGGCACTAAGCCTATTACAAAGGCACCCTATCGTATGTTGGCTCCAGAGCTAAAGGAATTGCAGATCCAATTAAAGGAACTGTTGGACTTGAGGTTCATACGACCTAGCATATCTCTGTGGGGAGCCCCTATGATTTTCATTAAGAAGAAGGATGAGTCTTGGTGATTGTGCATTGATTACCGCCAATTGAATAAAGTGAAGATAAAAAAATCAATACCCTTTGCCAAGGATAGATGACTTATTTGATAAAATGAGGGGGGGAAACTATGTTTTCAAAGATAGATCTGAGGTCGGGTTATCATCAGTTGAGAATCAAGGAAGAAGATATTGCGAATACAACCTTTAAGGCAAGATTTGGGCATTATGAATTTGTAGTTTTACCCTTTGGACTGACAAATGCCCTGGGTGTTTTCATGAGTTTGATGAATGGAATATTTTGGGATTACTTAGACACGTTTGTACACATATTTATCGATGACTTTTTGATCTACTGAAAGACCCCAGAAGAGCATGACGAACACTTGAGGATAGTTATACAATGCCTTAGAGAAAACCACTCATATGGGAAGTTGCCAAAGTGTTCCTTTTACCAAAGCAAGATTCATTATCTTGGGCACATTATCTCTGGGGATGATATAGTCGAGTTCAAGTGTTTTACCCATTCATAGTCCTTATTCAAGATGGAAGAGAAGGTTGACATAAAATCATACCACGATGAGATCTATGCCATAAAATTAATTCACTAGTTGCAACAATGATAATTATACTTTCACATTCACCACATAGATGAAGAGCATAAAATATCATTTGGTAGATTGAATTTAAAGGGTCGTCCCCTAACCTGACAGGAAATCCATACATAGACACTTAGGCTAGAGGGTGATCCCTTAGTAACTAAATGGGAAGAATTTACAACCCTCATAAAGTCCCAAATATACCTTATTAGGTATATAGAGGACCAATGGATATGATGGCACTACTTCCAGAAAAGGTGGGGACAAAGTGTACATGAGTATATCACTAAGTTTAGAAGATGTCCATCATGATGGGGATCTCTCTCAAGAGCCTAGATGTGCTCAAGTATTTTGGAGGTATACAAAACCATATATTAAAAAGGGTGATTTTTTTTTAAGGCAAGAACCATGGAAAAAGCTTGTGTACATGCATAGTAATTGGACAAAAGAGGCCAAAAGAAAGGGAAATCAAGTGGTTAGAAATAGAAAGAGAACTAGTAAGCTTCCAAAGAAGGTAATAATTACTGGAAAGGGTAGGAAGACAACAAGCATTGCACATCAATGCAAAGATCCTAGCAATCATTGTAACCAATGAAACATTTATGGTCACATTAAGGAGAAGCGGTTGAAACTACATCTAAAGTTGAACTTGAAGAACCAGATGAAAGATGGGAAGAAAAATAATATTATTTCCATAGATTAGTAATAAGGTGGAAAGAAACTTCGATGTGGAAAATAATATTGTTTGCACATTAGTGAATAAAGAGGTGAATGTGAGTAGCCTTCATCATTCGAAAGAGAAGGAGATGACCTAACTCTTCCATATTAATATCTAGATCAAGAAGACAAAGATAAATACCCTATTCAACTTAGGTTCATAAGCTAATATCATAGTAGAAAACTTGGTCCAAAAACTTCGATTGGAGGTTCGCAATCATCCTAGCCCATATCCATTGAAATGGGTAAATAAAGATGCAAAAATTAAGATAACACAACAATGTAAAATAAGATTTGCTATTAGTGTTAATTTTATTAATGAAGTATAGTTGTATGTAGTTCCACTTGATATATACGGAGTGGTGCTTGAGAGTACCTATTTGTATATGAAGAATCCAATTTCATGCAGAGAGCCAACCAATACTGCTTCATCAAGAACGATAAATTATTAATCATTAATGTACAAAATGGCAAGTTCAAGATTTCACTAACAAGAGCCAACCAAGCTAAGAATTTGATTAGTTCTAGTAATAAATATGTTTTATTGTGAGGATCACCAAAGGAAAATGAATCCTTAGCGGGGTTGTAATAAAGAACAAGAAAATCAACTCGAAGGGTTACTACATTCATATAGGGGACTGTTCTAGGAGCCTAAAAGTCTATACCTAGGAGGGAGAGAAGTGCAACACGAAATCCAATTACTATTATCCTCTCCATTGTCAAATATTGGGTTGTACAAATAGTTTGTTATGGAAGTAGGTGAATTGAAAAAGTAGTTGCAACAATTGTTGGAGCAAAGTGTGATTTAACCAAGTACCTCACCTTGCAGTTTACCCATCTATATTGTGCCAAAGAAGAATGGGACTTGGCGATTGTGCATTAATTAAAAAGCGTTAAACAAGATTATGTTCAAGAAAATTACCCCTTACCAGGGATTGATAGTATGTTAGTTCTATGCAACAAGAAAAATATTTTTCCAAGCTATATTGAAATCATATTATGACCAAGTTTGATTTAAAAAACAACACCTAGAAGACAACCTTCAAAACTAGCCAAGGTTTGTATGAGTGGTTAGTCATGCAATTTGGTTTATGCAATGGAACAAGTACGTTCATGAGACTAATGAATGATGAAATGCGACATTATTTAGATTCATTTGTTATCATTTATTTGGATCATATATTGGTTTATGATGCTACTTAGGAGGAACACATTTAACACTTGATGCAAATGCTGAAGAATTTGAATAAACACTAGCTACTAGAAAATATAAAAAAAGGTGAGTTTGCATAGTAGTCATTGGTGTACTTAGATAGTGTGATTGGTGGAGGGGAGATTAAGATATATTATCCAAATATGAAGGTTGTTATCAACTAGCCAATGCTTACAAATGTCTCTAATGTTAGAAGTTTCATTGGAGTAGCGCAATACCTTAGGAAATTCATAACTTCATTTTCAACAATAGTTGTACCACTCTGTGGTATGATCACAAGTGGAAAGATATTCCAGTGGGGGAATGTTTAACATAATACCTTTGAAGTGTTGAAAAACAATCATCCAAGAACTAGTGTTTGAGTTACCAAACTTGCAGAATCCCTTTCAAGTGGAGATGGATTATGAAAGGGTATGCCATGGGAGTAGTCTTGATGTAGTGAGGAAGGTATCTATGCTACCATTCAAAAGTATTTCATGGGGAAATCCTCAACTACCCTACCTATGACAAGGAGCTTTATGCTTTGGTACAAGCTTTCAAAAAGTGGAAACACTATCTAATGGGAAAGGAGTCTGTCATCCACATAGATCATCAACTACTACATCACCTATAAGCCTAGAGAAAATTACAACAGACTGGATACTACAATTCGATGGGGTTCTTATAATGGTTACATTTAGTCATTAAGTACTTCAAGGGAAACATAGGTGAGCTAGCATGATTTCAAGGCCACCCACATAAAAAAAACAGTTTTGGGAACTATGACGCACATGGAGTTTTCTACACAAAATGCATACAGAGAGGTAGATACAAAGGATGAGGAGTTCAAGGAGGTGTTTCAACAATTGTAGAGCCAGATTCATGCAAATGATGGCGATTAGACAATTGAATACCATCTCCAAAATGGGTTACTCTACAAGATGGAAAAGGTTTATGTTCCTAAAGGTGGGTGACTGCAACTAATCAGAGAAGCTGACACCTCCAAGGTTGTAGGGAATTTTGGTGTTGGGAAGATAATTTTCAACTTATAGAGGTATGTGTATTGGCCAAGAATACAAGAAGATGTAGCAAGGTTCATTGCAATATTGATACTTTGTTGTACCAACAAGCCTAGTAATAGGAAACATAGTCTATACCATCCCTTACTTGTACCCACTAATCCTTGGGAAAGCATTTCCATGGATTTATTGGGAGGTTTACAAACAATCAGGAAGGGACGTGAATACCTAGTCATGGTAGTTGATAGGTTCAACAAGAAGTGCATTATCATGCCCTGTAAAAAGACCATAAAAGGGAAAGAAGCAACAAATTTATCCTTTGAACAAATTTGGTGCACTTTAGAATGCCAAGGAGAATAATTTCAATTTCTCAGTGCATTTTTTACTACATTGTAATATGAACACCAAGTTAGAGGTCTACAATATCCATCCATAGACACATGGGAAAACAAAAGTAGTCAATATAAATTTGGTGCAACTTTTGAAGTGTTACATTTAGAAGCATATATACAACACTGTAGTCCACTCTTCTACTAGTGAGTCCCCATTTCAAACTTGTTTAGGATATTTTTCACCTCTGCCCTTGGATGTTGTATATGGAAAAGTAGGAGGAGTGAGGGAGTATCTCATAGGAGATGCATTAAGAGTAGAAAAAATTGTTGAGAAGATTAAAAAGAAACATTTTCAATTATAAGAGACACTAAAGAAGCTGAAAGAAAAGTACAAGGCCAGGTATGATCAACACAAAACAAAGAATTCATTTAAAGTGGTAGACAAGGTATGGCTACATTCAAATAAGGAAATACTACATGATCTTGGTAAGAAGAGCAAGGATATACAATATGGTCACTTCCTGATAATAGAAAAGGTGGGAGATAATGTCTATAGACTTAGTCTACCCCCATACATGTGCATTTAGTCAGTGGTTAATGAAAACATTCTCGAACTATATGAACCCTCCATGCTGGATCAAAAAAAGGAGCAAGTCTGACATTCCATAGAAGACTTAGCTCTAGATGCTCAAGTAGAGTTGATAGAGAATTCAAGTTTGCAAAAAAGGTCTAGAACTACAAGATGGGGATAGCATGCCCTTTGGCAGATTGGGTTGAAAGTGTTGGAAATACTCGCGGGGGGGGGGGGAAGGAGGTGAATCAATATTTATTATAAATTAGTATATTTTTTAAATTCATATAGAATTGATTGTTATTAACATCATATAAGTATAAACATTCATCAACACAATTCAATAATGCACAATAATATGACAATAAACACAAATATTTTTAGGTGGAAACCCCTCCAGGGACAAAAACCATCAAACACTTATTAATATTTGTATTTCAATAAAATATACATCAATGTTTTCAAGTACAACTGAAGGAGGCTCCAAACCCTTGATTTATAGGCTCCAACCTGTAGGACACTCCTATTTGCTATTTACTAGTTGCAACCGAAAGGATGCTCCAATGCCCTAGTTTTCAGGGTCCAACCTAACGGATGCTCCAACACCCTATTTACCAACTATTATTGGATGAAAACTTCAATTCCATGTCCAAGCTACAACCTACCTTAGCACCACCCTACCACCTTGAAGTGTTATCAGGCTCCCACCTGAAGGAGACTCCACTCTCCTGCCTCGCACTACCCTGCCACCCAATCAATCGACAAGCCACGTTTCACAATTTTCAAAATGTATCCACGTGTGCTCAAAATAAATACAATAGAACTTTAATACAATAGCTATTATAGCTATTACCATCTTTTATAGCTATTTAATTACAATTTTATAATTTGTATCTAGATTTATAAATAATATATAGAATTTACAGGTTGTATTTAAAAGGTTGAATATAATTTTATTCAACCTTTAGTAGTATATAGAATTAGTTAATTTAATCCCTTCTATTATTTATATTACATAATATTATTTATATTCGATTATTATATTATATGTATTAATATTCTTACCTGATCACTTAAATATTCCTTTTAAATATTAGAATTAGAATATTAATAATTGTATTATTATCTTATAAAATAAACCAATAATATTAATTTATTATCCCAATATGGGATTATTATATTATATATATATTTTCATTAATAAACATTTATAATTGGTTATATAGATAAATGATTGAATAACCGGTAGGGTTATTCCCATATATATATTTACCCATTTAAACTAATTTCTTGAAATAATAATAATTAGTGAATATTATTTATTTGATTGAGGTCTTAGGGTCAAAGTTAGCCGTTATCAATCTAGCCATTGGAGTCTCTGCCCTAACTATTTAACTAGCTAAGCTGGATCAGTTCTTCAACTTGTCCTGACGATGAACCACACTAGTTGGTTTGAAACGTGTTGACAAACGATTATTTGTGTGATTTCGCCGAAGATTCTCTAAACAATATTTTCCAATCAGATAAATTTTCACATTAACCTTTTCATTGTAAACTCTTACATTCATCCACTATCCACACATACAATGAACCTTCTCAATGTGACATTGTCAAACCCTAGTTCTGCTCAAACCAATCGGACTGCTCCACAATTATCAACACATGACTCTACTTCTGTTTAGACTATAATACAAAACCCTAACCGTCATAAAGGCAAGCCACTGAAGTCATAATCGTCATTAACATTGTCACAATTGTCAAGACAAAGGTCATTGTATATAAAATTTATTATTATATAGTGTCTTGCCATATCAAGGATTACTGTCTAGGGTATCAATTACTGTCACAAACTCAACAATTCTAACCAACATATCACTGTCAATGTCACATCTCTAAGTTATTCACACAATAGTTTTACTATGTTACTTCTACACCAAGAAATTATGTCATCATCAAGGTAATTGTTGTTACTGATATCCAATGTTTCCAATTATCACCGTTATATAAATGCTCGCACGTGACTGTTGTATTAAATATTGTGATCTGTCACTTTGCTATAGAATAAGGTTTCTTTTCATATTGTCTTATCACAATCACAATAAGGGTCACTATCATAATATAAAAAAAAACACAATTACATCATCCGCTACGAAGAATCAATGAAATCTTGGCCTTTTTTAAGCTTTTAATCAATTTCTTCAGGAGATTTTAATCAATCTTTATATTCTTGTATCACAATTTGGTCAGGCTGCCATATATGTCATGGTTCTTATTGTAATGAAGGCCACCTTCATATTCTATATCATTTTCATATCTAGGGCACTACCATATCAACGAGGTCATTGTTATATACAAAGTACAGCTATACATAACAACCAAGGTCATTGTTATGCCATTAGAGTTTCAAAATTGCTATACAACAAGATGATTGTCATGTCATGAAGTTCACTGTCAACTAGATCACATATATCACTATCATATATTTCACTACCATGCATCACACTATTACAATTGTCATGAAGGAATTTTCCATGCCATACATTGACATCACATGATCTCATCACTGTACACATCATGGGGTTTCTATAAACTAGGTCACTGTTTCACTGGGTCACTGAGTACTTCATGTTCTAGCTGTCATGTATTACAATTTATTCTCTTGTCTTTAATAATTAAGGTTACAACATCTGAGGCTATTGTTATTCAAAACACCATATATTCTCAAATAGTTCAAACATACCTTTAATTAGGTCAGTGTAATTCTTTTGGGCACATGCACAAGAATGTGTATCTAAACACTGTTATAGGCCTGTTATGACCAACAAACAATACCAAACTTCTTGATGCTGAGATGTATGATATTTGCATTCAATGAATATGCAAAGATATCATAGGTCTATGTTGAGGATACATTGTCAATAGAACCATGAAGTAAGTTAGAAAGTTGTAGCTCTAAGTCCACAGGCTAGACAACTGTTGGGTAATTTAATTGCTCTTAAATTACCTCACT
Source organism: Pinus taeda (assembly GCA_000404065.3). Classification (NCBI taxonomy): domain Eukaryota; kingdom Viridiplantae; phylum Streptophyta; class Pinopsida; order Pinales; family Pinaceae; genus Pinus; species Pinus taeda. The sequence continues at coordinate 84,135 of APFE030305261.1, read as the reverse complement.
AATTGTCAAACAAGGTTCGTGTACTTGTGAGATGGATGTGCACTCTATATGCTAGGATTATTTCAATGAATTGATTATTTCTAAGGATGAAATTAACCTAAGAAAAGACAACTTTTTTTGATGCAATTTAGAGAATAATTACACACATGTTCTTTCAATTTAAAGTTATATCAAATCCTAATCAAGAAAATTGAAATTCACTATTTTGTAGAAATTGAAAATTTATCTAAATTGTAGAATTCAAACTTACTTCTAATGGCATGAAAGGTAAATCTAGAAACCCAATTTCAAGAAAAACAATCTAGTTCTATTTTGTAGAATTGAAAACATTATACACTATCTTGTAGAAAGAAAAATCTACACTTAATTGCAGTAACAAAATTCTATGCTAATTACATGAAAGAGAAATTGCAATAAAAAGGTCTAATTCCTACTTGTGGAACTTATAACTTTAGAATTCTTTCTTTTGTGTGTATTTAACCCCTAAAGAGTATGTCATCATCATTTAAGAAATTGAATTAGAATTTTTTTAGTGTTTTATTATTTATGAGTACTTTGCAATCAAAATGACAATTATAAAAATGTAACTATGATGAAAAAAATTCTTAAAAGAAACTACAATGCTATGAAAAAGATAGAAATGAAAAACAAAACTATAAAAAAAAACCTCACAGCTCGACAAGGGGCCCTCCTGTGAGTGCAAGTTAGCTATCAATCATAAGATCTCTCAAGCACACATTGAGAACAACGTAATTATATTAAGTTGGAAGAGAGTATCAACGGTCTTCACAGTAAAACAATTACAAACTTAATATTCGAACTTGTTTTCCAGGTATCGACCTAAAACCTTTATAGAAGCTTCATAAAATGATTTTTAAGAGTTTTAAGGCAACACGAAATGAGCTAAATTGACATCTACTAGATAGATTCTCTTCGAAACTCAATCTCTTTATGAATTTCTGCTGAAAGAGAAAGTCATAATAGATTCATCTTGATCCATATCATAACAGCTGAACAAATCTTCAACATGCTTGCTTGATGTCATCCTATTCCTCTGTTGCCTTTACTTGACCACTACACGTTATTCTGAGAGTTTGACTATGAATTTAACTTTTATATTTGTCAATCCTCGTAGCTTTTGAAGTCATGTTGATAGGTGGTTATCCATATGGTGGAATTTTTTTGTCACCAGGTAGTCTTCATCCTCTTATTGAAGTGTTGTAACCTGTCTAACCATGAATATTATTGTGGAAGCCAACATTATTAGCTCTAGAATTTTTATGATTTTGTCACTGTAAGAATGCTTTTGTTATAATTCATTAAGAAACAAAGATTCTAATTATGGATGATAATTAACTTTTTTAAGAGTTGAAGTTGACCATGAGCATGTTGATATTTCTATAAAATGGTGACAAAAAGGTGAAATGAGATGGTAAAAGGATAGTAAAAAAGAAATAATTTCAGACTTGAACAACAACTTTGGATTGAATTCTCAGTGATGATACATTATTTGTTGTCCTCCAAACTGCGGGTACTTTGAAGTATTTATGCATAGTGATATTGGCTCCTGAAGATAGAACAAGATTATCACTCTTCGTTGAGCCAAAAAACCATCTCTTGTGCCTAGAATTGTAACCACATCTAGGATTGTTCTTGATTTTGAATGCTTCAGAAGACTAGGTCAAAATATCTCATACATTGCCTTTAGTATGGTGCTTAAACAAAAAAAGTCTTAGAAATTTGCACCACTCTCGGTCTCTTTAGGATAGATGATCCTGTACCAAAAAAATAAAGCATCTCCTTTTCTAGTCCTAGGAAATATACAAGCCACATGATGAACGATTTCTTATGCTTCCAAGAATCGAAGTTGTTCAATGATATATACTGCAGAGATTTCTTGAGCAACATTTTGTTTTTTTGCATAGTAATGAAGCCTTAAAGAAGGTCGCGAGCCATATAAGAAAGCGTTATAGTTCTTCTTAGGAATGTGTTTTTTCTTGATCCCAAAATGCTAAGCCATAATCCTAGCACTTGTGCAAGACCTCACAAACCCTCTTGTTGATTAAAAAATCTCCAGAAGGGTGGAGAAATAATTCAAAGATAGAATAATGTGTTAAAAAATGCTTCACTTGTAAAAGAATTTCCAATTGAAATACATACCAAAACAACTATGAAAGTGACCTTCCAAAATACCCTCTTTGTTTGATCTTACATTGTTCCACAAGGACCAAAAATATTCTCCTATTAACTTAGCAAATTCCCTTTCACAAGACTGCAAATATGATTTCAGATCTAACTTTTCTTGATATGATATGTGTTCCATTCATCTTGGAGGAGGGCTAATCGAAGCCTTTAAATAGATTTATCTAGACTTGAGAAGGTTCTTCCAATTACTGAGTTGTTGGAGGGATTCACAATTAAAATCAATTTAAATTTTGCTTGGAGCCAAAGAATTTGGAACCCATATGGAAAACTTTTCAATTTTGTTTTTAAATTAAATTTAAAACTCTCCAAAATAGAATTTTTCTATAAACAAGATTATTTTAATATTTGGAGAAGAGCCTCATTATTTAACCTTTTAATTTGACCAAAGAGGAGCTGCCACATCATTGTCCTTTGGGGTTTATGCCTACAAGTGGGTCCTTCAACTTCAACTAAGTATAACTCCCAAACTGTGAAGGCTCTCATGAAGTTCCATATAGCACTAGAATTTTTTCAATGAGGAGAATCCAATGACGAGGATATCCAAGGAAAATTCAATGATTTTATTCCTAAAAAACCTCCAACAAGTGTGGGGGTATGTCCATCACTGAGGGAATCCAAACCTTAGAGCTATGGTTTCCAATGGAGATTCCAATTAATGCAATTCAGAAAAATATTAAGGGCATTCATTAATGGATGTTAGCACCAATGACAACACCATTCAATAGAAAGGAATATTTCCATTTAAAGTAAAAATGGTACTCTAGGGGGAAGGTAGAGAAAAAATTTCCTTAGCTTTATTCAATAAAAAATTTTAGGGACCAAAAGCCTCCTAAAGGTTAGGTGTATAGCTTGATTATCTTCTTGATTTAGAGGTCTCAGCCATGTTGGACCCTAGTTCCTAAATGGGGTGGCAACACAGCCTGTATGATAGCCACTGGAGGGGGGGGGGGGATGACTACTTTTAAAAGAGACCTCCTTAGCGGGTGTTTGGGGGCAGCACCCTCGAAGCTAAAATCGGATGAAGAATTGCCTTGCAAAATATTTTAATTTGGTATTCAATTTGTGTCATTCATTAGGCGAATGATATGATGGTAGAAGTTACGTTAATTTAGGGTTTTTTCCATAGAAGGAAACCCTCAGTTTATATGAGGGAATTGTATTGCGGTTATGTAAGATTATTCTAAGGGAGAGAGGAGGTTGTGTGAGAGTTAAGATGAAATTATAGCGGATCTATTGTAGGTTGTATCTCTTCATTTTGCTGGATAATATGAAATGAAGGATTGGTTGTTTCTCCATGGACGTAGCCAAAATTGGGTGAACCACGTATATTTGTCTCTCTTATTTTATGTGTTCTTGTATTTTTTTTTTTCCACAATATTTTATGTATTCCATTTCTTTGTAATATATAATTTTCTAACAACTGGTATCTGAGTCGAAGGTCCATTTGGATGATAAAATCATAGGAGAGAAGGATTCCTGGTTCAAATGGGAGCAATGGCGGAAGATGGTAGGTTTAGGGTCAAGAAATTCAATGGCCAAAGATACTAGCTCTGGAATATGCAGATGGAATGTTATCTCTATCAGAAATATTTGTACCTACCATTAAGTGGAAAATCAAAGAATTTGATGAGTATGATGGATGAAGAATGAGATATTCTCGACATAAAAGCACTAGGAACCATACGAATGTGGTTGGAAATGACGGTGGCATTCAACATTTCAAAGGAAATGACAACATAAGGTTTAATGATGGCATTGCCCAAATGATATGAAAAACCCTTGGCCTCAAATAGGATATTTGTTATGAAGAGTCTATTAATATGAAGATGCCAGAAAATGGACTTGTTGCTGATCATTTAAATGATTGTAACACAGTAACCTATAGGAGGCTTCATAGGTGACACTTGACATTTCATGCATAGATATTATTTCTATTAATCCAATAGTTTGATTAATCACCCACCCATGTGTCACTCTCTCACCAAGGATGTCCAAAATTATTTACTTAAATTTTAATTTAAAATAATATTTTTCCTCACCCCAACAAGACTTCCTATTTCTTCTCCTAATTGTCTCTTGATCCCCCTTTTCTACTCCTTAATTTGTGTTCATTACTAAATTCAATTGATAAGTATTAGATTTGGTCCCCTAACTAGTTCCTAATTTAACTCAATTTTCCTCTTAGATGGATATTCTTATGTTGGTTGTTGCCACATGGAGGTTCTCTAAATTTCTCTAAATTTAATTCATTAATCTTATTTTAATTCACCATCCTCTTCTCTTAATTAAGTTTACCTATTAAAGGATTAATCTTTATACTTACATCTATGTCCCTCTTTCCCCTTTTTACCTAATTAAGTTACTTATGTACATTATCTAGCTAATATTTTCCAACATGGGAAGGGTAGAGTTCTCAAGGTAAAACATTTTATTTCTTCCTATTCTCCCCTTACCCCATGTTTTATTCTTAATTTAATTACCTCGGTTCTAATGCCATTTACCACTTGATGTGAATTTATAGGGTTTTCATATTTTGATTATATTTAATAATTTTATATTTATTTTTAATGATTCCAAGGGTGCCAAGTTGGTCATGCCCTTCAAGAACTTCACTTGAAGTTCCAAGGGTGTCATGCCTAATAGTTTATTTGTGATGCCAAGGGTGCCAAGTTGGTCATGCCCTTAAATAACTTCCCTTGAAGTTTCAAGGGTGCTACACCTAACAGTTGATTTGTGATGCTAAGGGTGCCAAGTTGGTCATGCCATTCAAGAACTTTCCTTGAAGTTCTAAGGGTGCCACACCACTTTCCCTTTAAGCATCTAGCAGTTACGAGGGAAAAGTATAGGTGCAAAGACAAAGACTGATAGCATCTCTTATGTTTCCTGCTATAGTGAGACTAATGGTGTTGGGGGATTAAGGAATCCATCTTGATGCACGACCCCCAGTAAAATCCTCATCAACGACCCAAATGTGGGACCTGCCCCCAGGACATCGTGATCTTCGAGGCGAAGGTGTTTCAACCTTTCCAACCCAAGTCATAGTGGGAGTGCTAGCGGGTGAGATCAGGGACACTGTCCCACCCCTCCCCCATAGTTCCATCCAACTGTACAACCCCATCACCCATATGTGAGTCATTCGGCCAAGCAACTAATTTGTGCCTGCAACCACTAACAAATCATGATCATATATATATATATATATATATATATATATATATATATATATATATATATATATATATATATATATCAGGTTTCAAATTTAACTTAGAATTTCAAAGACAAAATATTAATTTCTATCAAACTAGGTCTCATCAACTCATCATATGTGAGTGCCTCTGGTGGTTTTTTGTCATCTCAATAATCATCAGTAACAAAGTTTCTCAATGTTAGTCATTGTCATAATAACATCATCAACATCACCTAGTCATTCACATCATTGTTCATTGTGAACCAGAACTAATGTAAGTAGCTAACATAGGGGACACATCCATCATGGCTATCATCATCATAACATCAATGAAAAAATACATATCCATCAAATCTATAATCATCGTAACATTAATAAAAAACATACATATCTATCAAAGCTATCATCATCATAATATAAATAGAGAGCATACATATCCTTTACTGCTATCATCATCATAATATCAATAGAGAACAAACATAACCATTAATCCTACAATCATCATAATATCAATATATAACTATTGTGTGTGGAGCATGATTGTTTAGAGGTCTTTGTTTCAGCCTGATGTATACCCCAGGAAGTTTGTACACCCCTCCACGACGGGGGCTCGGGGGCAGCGCCCCCGAAGCTAAAAACAGATGTAAATTTGCCTTGTAAAAGTATAGTAATTTCTAGTCAATCTGGGCCGTTCATTAGGCGGATGATATGACGATAGAACTTATGTTTAGTTTAGGGTTTTTTGCCCTAGAAGGCAACCCCTCTCTTTGTATGAGGGCATTGTATTTTTGAGGCTGTGAAATAGATGTGCATTCTATGTGTGAGCGGAAAACAGAGAGGTGAGACTGTGAGAGAAAACAGAGGATATTATAGCAGATTTGCTGTAGGTTGTGTCTCTTCATTTTGCTGGATAATAGAAAGGAAGGACTGGCTGTTCGGGTGGACGTAGCCCAAACTGGGTGAACCACGTATATATGTGTCTCTCTTGTTTTATGCGTTTTCTGTGTTTATATTTCTACAATATTTTATGTGTTCCATTGCTCCGTAATATATAATTTCCTAACAATAACATGCATAAACATTAATGCTACAATCATCATAATACCAATAGGGAACATACATAACCATTAATGCTATCATCATCATAATATCAATGGAGAACATACATAGACATTACAACCACTAATAATAGAGTCATGTGTCTGGATCCTCAATTTGAGGTCCTCAAAGAATAAAGTGCGGGCCTTAGGGTTAAATAAATGTTAATGTCATATCATTGTCAGTCAACTAGAGTGGGGCACTACAATTTAGTAACAAATATTTAAAAAAATGCATACTAAGACAAAAATTCAGTGTTAAAAATATGCCCGGAAAAAAAAGGTTGATGCTTTTAAAAATATGCATGAGAATCAACAACATTTAAAAAAATATTATCCATACTTAATCTATCAGAAAATTTAAAGTGTCAAAAATAAGCTAGGAAAAAATGGCTGATGTTGCATCAACACTTTTCAAAAGTGGCATGAAAGTCACTAACATAAAAAAAAATTATGCAAAGAAAATTTAAGTAAATAATATATGATCCAAAAAAAAGTGTATTCTGAATCAACATTTTTGAAAATCAGAGGATTTTTTGCTACCTCTAAAATAGTGAGAACTCGGTTTAGTTCCTATTTGATTGATTACTATGTTGAAAATTATATAGGAAAAATGATCAAGACTTTAAGATCTGACAATGCAGGAGAATACATATCCAAGGAGCTCATTACTTTCTACAAACATGCTAGAATTAAGAGGAGATGATAGTTCCCTACAATCCTCGACATAATGGAATTTCTGAAAGGAAAAATAGAACTATTATGGAAGCTTCCATGCTTCATGATCATGAGTTGTCTATATTTCTATGGGGAGAAGCTTCCAAGAAAATTGTTTATGTTCAAAATAGATGTTCACACTAAATCTTGGAATATAATATAGTTGGATAAATTTTCACAGCTGAGAAGACTAATGTTGAACATTTAAAATTTTTTAGTTATCCTGTTTATACTCATGTGCCCAAGGAGAGAATGACAAAATTGGAACCTTCTGGGAAGAAGGGAACTTTAGTTGGCTATAATGAAAATTCAAGATATTTTAGAATCTATATACTAGGATAACGATCAATTGAAACTAGCAAGGATGTCATTTTTTATGAGGATGCTGCTTTCTGGAAGTGTGAAGGATGACACTTGGACTTTGATGATGAGATGCAAGTGTATCCTAAGAATGTGGAATCAAAATCTAAAGAACCTGAACATATGGAACAAGATCCTCTAGAAGAGTCAGATGAACCACATGAATCTATTGAAGCACCCATAGCCATTGTACCTAAGACTAGGAAAATACCAACTTGGCTTGAAAGAACTTTAAATGAAACAGAAGGACATGCATCACCTCGTGGCACCTTCATAGAAAGAAAGAGGCCAATGAAGTATCTAGGTTATACAACATTTATGTATAAGCTCATTGATTTTGAGTCATCCACCTATGAAGAGGCAGCTGGACATCAAGTTTGGGTACATGCTACATTTGAAGAGTACTAGTTCATATTAAAAAACAATGTATGGGAAATCATGCATCCTAAAGGAAAATCTGTTGTGTCTTCCAAATGGATCTACAAAATCAAGCATGCAACTAATGGAAGCATTGAGAAGTATAAAGAAAGATTTGTGGCCTGTGGATTCTCCCATAGAGAGGGAGAAGATTATGAAGACACAATTGCTTATGTTGTTAGGCACTCTTCTATTAGATCTATTATTTCTTTTGCTTCTATTACAGGTTGGAAACTACATCAAATGGATGTTGAAACTTATTTTATTAATGGAGTCATTGAAGAGGAAGTATATATTGAACAACCTCAAGGCTTTGATATACATAATAGAGAGACACATGTTTGTAAATTGAAGAAAGCCTTGTATGGGCTTAAGTAAGCTCTTCATGCATGGTACTCTCAAATTGATGGCAATTTGTTGAGTCTTGGTTTCACAAAGAGAGATGGTGATCCAAATCAATACTTCAAAGTTGTTGAAGGTGAGCCCTTGATTTTTCTATTGTATGTTGATGATTTATTTATGGAAAGGGTTGAGGATATCATTGTCTAGTGTAAGAGGGAGCTGAATTTTGAATTTGAGATGAAGGATTTTGGTCTTATGCATTACTATTTGGGATTAGAAATACGATGAAAGCGTGGTGAAATATTTGTTGGAAAAGAAAAGTACATCATCAAGATCCTTAAAAAAATTGGCATGATGGATTGTAAATCCATGGATACTCCAATGGTGAAAAATTTGAAGAAGCTATGAAAATCTAATTTTGATTTGATTGATCCATCTATGTATCATAAATTGGTTGGCTCATTGAACTATCTAGTTAACTCTGGACATTATATCTGCTATGTTGTGAATACATTGAGCCAATTCTTGGTTGAGCACCAACATGTGCATTGGGTAGTAGTGAAACATATATTGAGATATCTATGTGGCGCAAACTGATTATGGTTTGTGATATGTTTCTAATGGAGAATTGCAGCTGCATGATTTTACAAATGTTGATTGGGCTGGATGCACTGAAGATAGAAAGAGCATTCTATTTCTATTTTAGTCTTGGTTCTACTATGATATCATGATTAAGTAAGAAGCAAACTTTTGTTGCTATGAGTATGACTGAAGTTGAGTATATAACTTCCTGTTCAACTTGTTGTGAAGTAGTTTGGCTTCGAAAATTGTTTGCTAGTGTGTTTAATCAAGTGTTGGAATCAACTGTGGTATGTTGTGACAATCAAATTTGTGTAAAGCTTTATGAGAATCTAGTTTTTCATGCCAAGGTCGAAGCACATTCAGATCAACTATCATTACATATGGAATATTTTCCATAGAGGAGCAGTGAGGTTGGAATACATCCCTACTGATGAGGAGGTTGTTGATGTTTTGAGAAAGCCACTATCTCATATGAAGTTTTCTTATTTCAGAGAAAAACTTGTAGTGGTCAAGAATCCCTCTTTTGGCGAGGAAGCATTGATTGTATAACATCATGAAACTGACAATTTTCCTTGGGCTTATGATCCAAAATGGATCTTAAACCCTCTAAAAATGTAAGTCTTCATATTAAACTATCAGAAAACAGAGATCACAGAGGAAAACACTAAGGAATGGCGGAAAGCAGAGTGAAGTGGAGCGTAAAGTATCGTTGCACAGGAGCCGTCGGATCAGATAGATCAATGACCCATACTAAATTAGGATATCGGATTGGGAGAGGCTAGCAGAGTGTATCGGAGGTGGCCCTAAGGTAAATGTGACTGCAATCAACGACTTAACGTGGACCATTGATTGAGCGCGTAGATCAACGGTGGAGATTACAAATATCACATGGTAGATTCCTAAAGGGAGGACTTAACACAAGTGGAAGGCTTTTAGCGGAGTTGAAGGAGTTATGAATTAAATAGCGAAGGATTTCAGTTTCATGGTAAACGGTAATTCAAGCAGGCTACAGGCAGTAAGTGGTATTGGAAGGGCTTCACCTAATTCCATACACTGGCCGGCACATAGCATAATGTAGCAGAAAGAAAACCACTCATTTTGGGTGGGTTTTCCCCGTGCAAGTGGGCTGCCCAAAATGGTCGTCAGTCATTGGATTAGCGATCACGGATCAGACGGTGAAGAAGGCATGAGCTAGTTGGATGATCAGGTTGGATGTGAACCGTCAGAATTAAGGTAGACCAACATTGTGGAATACAAAGGGATTATGACTCATAGCTAATGCGACTTGCAATTGCAATCAAACTGGACCCGAGAGGATTATAGGGTGGACTTTATATCATTTGAAGTCTGGCTTTGGTGTTTCGGTCAGATTTTCCAGTGTTTCAATGTATTTCCATGTATTCCCTATGTAAATGGAAAAGTGTGTTCTCATGGATTTTCACCTGCGCCCGGTCCTTCCGTTTGTAAACAGGCGGCCTCAATGCCTTAAGCGTTTTTGCAATGACTGTTTAAACATTTAGTAGGGAGATGAAGGGACAACACCGGGAGCCAGAGAGCCCAAGAAGGGTATTGAACCAACAACACCGATAGGCTTAAAAGCCATTCAATGGCAACACAAAGGAGATCAGAGACATAGGAGATAGAGGGGAGACAAAGAGTCAAAGAAAACACATAGCTACGAACAGTTGATTAGAGGCACTAAGAGGGAGAGCCTGTGCATTCTTTAGACTAGAGGTTTTCGAGTGAAATCCCTGTGTAATATCATTGTTTATTGTGTTATGGATTTGATTGAGCTCACACCTGTAAACTTTGTTCTTGAAGACATAATATAGAGGTTGACACTGAAATCTGGACTAGGAGACATAGCCAGGAAGTCTGGTGAACTCCCTGATTATTTACTGTGTTGCTGTGTTGAATTGTTATGTTTTCCAATTGTTAAATGTATGTATTATTCGCAATATTTTTGATCCATTGCACTAAATAATATAGACATTCCTGCACAGGAGTCTGTAATACCTTTTCTTCTTGATTTAGTATCCATTTCAGATCAAGTGGTATCAGAGCATTTGGTTTTGGTTTTATTAAGGTTAGACAAGCTTGTGCTAGATTTCAAATGCTAACTAGATTAAAGCTTAGACTAGGAGAAGGAGATCTTGTTGAGGCTAATCCAGATATTGGAAGAGTCTATTCTTAGAGGAGAGTGGCAGAAGAAGCTCCATTGGGATCAAAATCTCAATTTATAGAAAGTTTTAAGACACTCCAAGCCATGGTGGAAGAGATGTATTTGGAGTTTAAGAAGGGTCGAGGTGAAAGAACTGCAACACCCAAACCAGACAAAGGATCAGAGGAACCTTTTCTAGTTTCCTCTCTAGAAGGCAAAGGAAAAGGAGGAATGACTCCTCCACGATCTCCTCCATCATCATCCTCGTCATCATCATCTTCTAGCTCTTCTAAGAAGAAGAAGAAAACTTCCTTAATCAAATTAGATGTGAAGTTTGATTTGCCAATTTATGATGGAGAAATCAATGCAAAGGAAAAGAAGAAACTAAAATGGAAGGAGAGGAAAGAAAACATTGTAAAGTAGGATAAAACTTCATGCACTCATTGCAAGAAAGAAGGATATGATGAGGCACATTGCTGGTCTTTACATCCCGAATGGAAACCTAAGAAGTTAAGTGGTAAGAAGAAAAAGAATGCTGCTACTATTCAACAAGACTTGGGATCAAATTCAAGCGATGAAACAATAGTTACAACCAAAGGTATTAAAGGTAAAGATTCTGAAGCATCCACAAGTAATTCTGCATAATCTGTTGATAATGAAAATAATGAGAGGGAAAGAAATGAGCTTTTTCGTATTAGAGTAGTTTCCAAGCACAATAAGATTGATACTTTGTTTGATAGTGGATCACAAGTAAATTTGATTTCTGAAACAATTATAAAGAAGTTGGGATTACAAACAAAACCTCACAAGAAGCCATATCCATTAGGTTGGGTGTGTGATAAAACAAAGCTACAAGTAACGAGACAATGTAAACTTAGATTTTCTATTGGATCAACATTTGTAGATGAAGTTGAATTAGATATAGTTCCATTGGATATATGTGGTATTGTTTTGGGATGTCCATACTTGTATGATAGGAAAGCTATTTTCTATAGAGCTGAGAATAAGTATCAACTCACTAAAAATGGAATAGAATACATTGTAAGAGCTCATAGACTCAAAGATAACTATTCTCTCATAAACTCAGGGCAAATGAAAATAATTGTGAATTCAAGTAATGGTTGTAAAGGCAAAGGATCATAAAAAATCCAATGCATTTGAAGGATGTGATTCTAAACATAAAGCTGATTTAGTTAAAGTTGTTTCAGAGTATGATGTTCTATTTCAAGAACCAAAATGTCTGCCACCCGAGCGAGAAATAGTACATGATATTTATTTGCAGCAAGATGCTCCATTACCTAACATTGGAATGTATAGGTTGTCAGCTTTAGAGAATGCATAGATAAAGAAGCAGGTACAGGAGTTGCTCGATAAAGGGTTTACACAACCAAGCACACCACCATGTGGATCTCCAATCGTGCTGGTGAGAAAGAAAGATGGTTCATGGAGAATGTGCATTGATTATAGAGCACTAAATAAAATAATGATAAAGAATCGTTATCCTCTTCCTCGTATTGGTGATTTATTAGATCAATTGAAAGAAGCAATTTACTTTTCTAAGTTAAACTTGTGAAGTGGTTATCATCAGGTCAGAGTTGCAAAACAGGATGCATGGAAGACTACTTTCAAGACAAAGCAAGGACTTCATGAATGGTTGGTTATGCCTTTTGGCTTAACTAATGCTCTTGCTACATTTATGAGAGTTATGAATGATGTACTCAGATCATTTATTGATGAATTTATAATTGTTTATTTAGATGACATTCTTGTTTTTAGTAAGACATGGGAAGACCATGTAAAGCATGTAAAGCAAACTTTAGATGTTTTAAAAAGAGAAAATCTCTATGTAATACTGTCAAAATGTGAATTTGGCAGAACATATTTAAATTATTTGGGTTATATTGTAGGGGGCGGTGAATTGAAGATAGATCCCTCTAAGGTTGAAGTCATTGTGAACTGGCATAAAACCAAATCTGCTACAGAGGTTAGGAGTTTCCTAGGGGCAGCACAACACTGGAGAAAGTTTATTGCTAACTTTTCTTTGATTGTAGCTCCATTACATGCTTTAAGAGGATTCAAACAAGTGTTAAGTGGGGAGGCAAACAACAAAAAGCCTTTGACACCTTAAAAGAGAAAATCAGTACAACACTAGTACTAGCACTGCCAGATCTTCAACATCCATTTGAGATTGAGATAGATGCCAGTGACTATGCCATGGGAGTAGTGTTGATGCAACACGGAAAACCCATATGCTATCATTCTGAGACATTTACTTCTACAGTAGTTAATTGTCCCACATATGATAAAGAATTGTATGCATTACTACAAAGTGTGAAAAAGTGGAAACATTACCTAATGGGTAAAGAAACAATCATACATAAATATCATCAACCACTTCAATATTTGCACTCACAAACTAAATTGCAACAATTAAGACATTATAGGTGGATGGGTTTTCTACAACAATTTCATCTTGTCATCAGATATAAGAAAGGCATACACAATAAGGTTGAAGACATGTTATCAAGACCAATCATAAATGCATCTATTATACTTAAGCATAACTCAGTAATGCATGAAAGTTACATTGAACAATATGCTCAAGAGGTAGATTTTAAAGATGTGTATGCAACTTTAAGTCATGGCAAGCAAGTAGAAGAATTGGATTATTATGCAAAGGACCAACTCTTATATCATTTGGGAAAGATATGCATTCCACAAACTGAAAGGGTTAACATAATCTGAGAAGCACATACATCTCTCATATCAGGTCATTTTGGTGTAAGTAAAACAATTGCACAATTGCAAAGGTTCTATTATTAGCCAAGAATGCATGAGACAGTTTCTAGATATATCAAAGGGTGTACTATGTGTGCTGCAAGGAAGCCCAATAATCGGAAATTAGGCTTGCACACTCCACTTCCAATTCCTTATTGTCCTTGGGAAAGTGTTTCCATGGATTTTGTTGGGGGATTGCCAAAATCTAGAAAAGGTCATGATTATTTGTATGTTGTTGTGGATAGGTTCAATAAAATTTCTATTTTGATACCATGTAACAAGCAGGTCACAGCTGAACAAACAAAAAAGTTGTTCTTTTAGAATGTATGGGTTCATTTTGGGTTACCCACTTATATTATATTTGATCGAGATTCTTGATTTGTTGGGAAGTTTTGGTCACATTTATGGGAGTTGATGTACACCGGGTTGAAGAAGAGCATAGCATTTCATCCACAAACAGATGGTCAGACAAAAGTGGTCAACAACACAGTGTTCCAGTTACTTAGAGGCTATTGCAGCAAGCATCCCAAGTTTTGGGATGAGCATTTGTGTTATGTGCAACATGCTTACAATTGTGCCAAGCACTCTTCTACTCAGATATCTCCTTTTGAGACTTGTTTTGGTTTTATACCAAAGTATCCCTTGGATTTTGTCTTTGGTAAAGACATAGAAGTTGATGGACACAATGATGTGGAAAAAGAAACCAAGTTCATTGAAAAAACCCAGGAAATTCACAAGGAAGTATAGGAACAACTAGAAAGAAGTCAAGCCAAGTACAAGGCAAGACATGACAAGCATCAAGCTGAACATAGTTTTCAAGTTGGTGATCAAGTTTGGCTGTACATCAGCAAAGACATAATGTAAGGTGAAGGTAAGAAGCTAAAACCAATAAGGTGGGCCTTTCAAGATACTTGATAAAATTGGTGAAAATTATTTTCACCTTGATTTTCTAGCTTATATGCATATCTATTCAGTCGTTAATGCAGAAAAATTGAGATTGTATGAACCTTCATTGATTGAAGATCCTGAAGAGCAAAGTTAGTTACCTTCTATTGGGGATTTGTTGCTTGAGTACCTCAATGAGTTATAGGAGGACACAATTGTGGACAGGAAGGTAACAAGGGGATGTTGAGTACCCGAGACTGGGACTCAAAGGGTCAATTCCAAGCAAAGCACGATGGATAGAAGTTAGATAGGTGAAGGAGCGGTATCCTCACTTTCTCAAATGCTAAAACTGACTTTTGGTGGTCCAAAAGCTTTTCAGTGGGAAGGCATGATTCAAAATGGATCTTAAACCCTCTAAAAATGTAAATATTCATATTAAACTATCAGAAAATAGAGATCACAAAGGAAAACACTAAGGAATGGCGAAAAACAGAGTGAAGTGGAGCGTAAAGTCTCATTGCACAGGAGCCATTGGATCAGATAGATCAACGACCCAGATTAAATTGGGATATCGCATCAGGAGAGGCCAGCGGAGTATATCGGAGGTGGCCCTAAGGGAAATGTGACTGTGATCAGTGACTTAACGTGGACTGTTGATCGAGTGTGTAGATCAACGATGAAGATTCCATATATCACATCACGGATTCCTAAAGGGAGGAATTAACACAGGCGAAAGGATTTCAGCGAACTCCAAGGAGTTATGAATTAAACAATGAAGGATTTTAATTTCGTGGTAAACGGTAATTCAGGCAGGCTACAGGCAGTAAGTGGTATTGGAAGTGCTTCACCCGATTCCATACACTGGCCAACATGTAGCATAGCGTAGGAGAGAGAAAACCACTCATTTCGGGTGGGTTTTCCCCATGCAAGTGGGCCACTTGAAATGGCCGTCAGCTGTTGGATTAACGATTATAGATTAGATGGTGAAGATGGAATGAGTTTTGTGGATGATTGGGTTGGATTCAAACCATCAAATTAAAGGCAGATCAATGGTGTGGAATACAAAGGGATTATAACCCGTAGCCGATGCGACTTGTGATTGCGATCAAGGTGGGCCTAAGAGGATTATAGGGTGGACTTTATACCATTTGAAGTCTGGCTTTGGCATTTCGATCTGATTCTCCAATGTTTCAGTGTATTTCCATGTATTCCTTGTGTAAACGGAAAAGTGTGTTCTCAGGGATTTTCACCCACGCCCGGTCATTCTGTTTGTGAACAAGTGGCCTCAATGCCTTAAGCGTTTTTGCAATGATTGTTTAAATGCTCAACATGGATATGAAGGGACAACGCCGGGAGATAGAGAGCCCAAGAAGGGGATTGAACTGACAACGCCGATAGGCTTAAAAGCCATTCAATGATAGCACAGAGAAGAGGTCAGAGACAGAGGAGACAAAGGGGAGATAGAGGATCAGAGAAAACATATAGCTATGAACAGTTGATCAGAGGCACTTAGAGGGAGAGTCTGTGCACTCTTTAGATTCGAGGTTTTCGAGTGAAATCCTTGTGTAATATCACTATTTCTTGTGTTATGGCTCTGATTGATCTCACACCTATAAACTCTGTTCTTGAAGACATAATATAAAGGTCGACAATGAAAGCTAGACTAGGAGACGTAGCCAGGAAGTTTGGTGAAATCCTTGATTATTTACTGCGTTGATGTGTTGAATTGTTATGTTTTCCAATTGTTAAATGTCTGTATTATTCGCAATCGTTTTGATCCATTGCACTAAATAATATAGGCATTCCTACATAGGCATCTGTAATACCTTTTATTCTTGATTTAGTATCCATTTCAGATCAACTTAGCTGAGAGACCATGGTTTATGGTCGAGAAGATTGTCCTAGTTACTCCCTTGGGTCATTGAGATTGAATAAGAAACCAATATGGTTGGGGAGTTTGGTTTTGAGGCTTGAAGTGATCCCTTAAGTCATTGTGTTTGACTTAGAGATCAATGGGTTTGGTTGGGGACATTGATTTTGAGTTTTCTTCCTTGAGTCATTATGTTTGACTAAGAGACCAAGTGGACTTGGTCGAGAAGTTTTATTTTGAGTACTCTCTTGGGTCACTGTGCTTGACTGAGAAACCATTTTATATGGTTGGAGAGCTTGGCCTCATGAAATATATTGATTGATCCCATAGTCAGTAGGGTTCTGACCTTGATGCCATTGGTTTTGGCTTATGGGATGATTTTGATGGTATGTATCTTTCCTTATGATGAAATTTGTGCATTTGTTGAAAGAGAGAATTAAAAGTACTTCATTGGCTAAGAGGGAGCATTGAAAATTGTAGTTGTGGTCTGTATTTTTATTGTCAAAGTCAAAGGAAAAATATATTGTTTTCTATTTGTCCAAGTCAGGCTCAATTTGATAGGATGACTCTACCATTTGAAGGTGTTTTACCGAAGTTCAAAACCCACTTGTTGTGACTCCTATATATTGTTAACATTCGTTGGACCTCATTTGGACATCATCATAATACATCATTCAATCTGTTCTAACAAGGAGATTTTTTCACACGTGCGAGGGAGAATTTTTCTCTCTGTGTTGACCAACAAGTTTGATATTTGTTGACCAACGTTGACTTGAATCTGTTCTCTATTGTTTGACTGAGTTGTTGATAGTGGATTGAAGGCATAATATTCCAAGCATATTTGACTAATTCATTGACCAATTTCTTATGTTTTTGGCATTGACTGAGGTTTGATCGCAAGTCAAACTATGTGATTTGATCAAACTTCTCTATAAAAATGCATGACCAAATTTTGGCCCTTTGACTAGTAGTTACAGGCTGAAAATCGACCCCTTGATCAAAATTTGACCAATGAGCAGATTGTTGAATCTTCTATCTCTTTTGTTTGATTTGAATTGGCATTTAATGTGGTCAATGGTTGACCATTGACTGGAATATTTTTATGTGAAATTTGATGAACTGAACTCTCTCTCTCATAAGGAAAGATTACTGGGTTTTCCCCCTTGTGGGGTTTTGTCCCAACAATTTTTGGTGTCTTGTTTCATTGTTCTTATAGTTATCTCTATTTCTCTATTGAAGTTAATGTTTGAAATTTTCTAAGTGTAATTGTTTGATGATTGGAATACTCTAAAGAAATCAAAATTGTGTCACTAGAAGTAGTTATCAGAAAGAAAATTGTTCTAGTCTTGTTTGCTACTAGAAACTCAATAGTTGAGGGTGAGATTAGTGCCTGGGTTAAATTTGGGAACGTGGAGTCTTTAAGGCAACAATAATAAGTTTTATTATCATGTGATAAAGAGATATTAAGGCTGGAATAAACAAGCTACAACACCCTTATTTTTTTGCCCACAAGTGCATTATTTTAATTTTTAGAACTCTATTGAAGAAAAATGTATGAAATAGGCATGAGCGTGTGCTTACAACTAGATGACATCAATTTCAACCAATTCTAATAACAAAATGAGGCATTTATTGACATTTCCAACTACAAATAGAAAAAAATAGAAAAGAAATAAGATAAAAATAAACTCTTTTGAACAAGGAAAATTGTTACTTGGATTTGACCCTCATAACATACTTGCAAACTCTAGTAATTTTCAATAAACTCAAGCAATTATCTCAGATTGTTTCTATAAACATTCAACTACTAATACAAGAGGATATTTTCTTATATAGAGTCCAAACTCAAAACCTCCTTAAAATAAAAGAATAATATCTATATGTGAGATCATGGATCTCTTCTAGGAAAACGTAAACACATACTATTAGTTAACCAACTCCTAATGGACAAGTCCATAATAAATAATAATAAAATGCTAGATGATGAATGAGCATGCCATGTCTCATCCTCAAGAAGAACATGTCCTCTAGCAAGGATGCCTCCACATAATATAGCTTTAATGTGACAAGATGATGCAATGGTCCACCTACAAACTCTCCAAGATGAATGATCCATCAAAAATCATGAAAATGTGGCCAAAATGACTCTAACTAGGGAGTGCTCAACTAGTTTTAAGGAACAAATATTCATAAATAATAAGCACGTGCCACAAATAGTCCCAATATCCAGAATGTCTCCTTAATAAGGTCCACAAGGTCATTCTCTAAGGTGTAACAACCAATAATGAATAGGTCAACATCATCGAAATAGTCATGATAGTCAACCATTGGATGAGAGGAATGAAACATCATAAAAATAAGTTCTACATTGAAGCATAAGAGGGGATGACCCCATCAAATTTGTAAGGTTAGATGGTTAAAATTCAAGATATGTGCCATAGGCCAAAAATAAGGGAGTGCTCAAAAAGAAATAATAGTCAACCACATCATGACTTAATCCACGTGCAAAAAGGTGGCCACGAGAGCAACGAAATTCATCCTAGAAGGCTCCAATCACTATTCACATAATTCATCACCCAACATATAGTTATTGAGAGGGCTATATCAATATTGAAACCAGTGCCAAATGTGGATTGTTTTCTCCTAGCGATGAATTGACACACCAAATATGTCAAGATCTAGAAATGGCCATATGATCTAGGGTGCTCAACAACCAAGGTGGAGCCCTTATGAAAATCATCAAAATAGTCACTAAAAGATTGATCCATGGAATGTGTACAAAGAGGAGGCACACACAAACATGAGAGCCAATAATCATGATAGTCAACCATTAGACAAGAGGAATGCATATCCTCAATCTAAGGTGCTCAAACAAAAATCAAATGATAACACCATCTCCAAGGTAGGAACTAGGTGAAATAAAAAAAAATAAGACAAATGTGCAATTAGCCAACTTCCACCAAAGTACCTCAACACCCATTGAGGTGGTCAATAGATAAATTGTGTTAGGTCCCTATAATACTAGTGATTACGCCATTACTATTGTAGTTGTATCCCTTATTAATATTTTTGTGCCCCTATTGTCCCCATATTGTTATTACTGTGCCCCATAGAATCCCTCTATTGTTAATTTTGTGGCTTTATATTATTATTGTTAGGTCTTGGTTATATTGTGACTCCTTAGACTCCTATATATACAAAGGAGGTTTTGTCATTTGAATCATCCAAGAATTGTTCATTTGTGTAATTTAAAGGTGGTTTCCCCCTCGAAGAGGCTGAATTCTAAGGTGTTCAACTATCTTTTTGTGAGTTGGTTTCATAACATTTGGTATCAGAGCTTTGGATTCTAGGGTTTTGCTACTCCAAATAGGTCATCGTGGCATTTTCGCTATAAATTTTTTCTGCTACAGTTCAGAAGCTAAAAAAAATCCATTTGAGACGAAATCGCACTGAACCTCGGGTTCGAATTTCAGAACTTTTTGCACTATATTTGCGGAGATATGATCTGAGGAAGTTGGTCATTTTGCAGACTCCTGAATTACATTCCAAACAGGTGACCTAGGGAAAATCGTCATAACTTTCTCTCTGAGCATCAGATTGAAATTTCATAAGAAGGTACAGAAAGAGGACAGACTGTAGTTTGTTGTATATATTTTTTAGAGCCAAATCTCAAAACAATGACTCGTGGCATGTCGTACAAGTTCACTCTACTGAACTAGTCTATAATCAGGTCACTGTGGGAGATTTGGAATAACTCTTCCTTGGAAAATCCAATTTGGATTAGACTGGTGGCATTGGAAAGAGGACGCAGAGGGCTACCACAAGTCACAATTTTAGAACTGGATTATCTGAAATTACAGAGATACATCAGATTCAATATCAAGCTCCTACAAAGTGAAAAAAGATGTGTAGTTCTTTTTTTTTAATTTTTTCATAAGCTTGGTTTGAAAAATTAGTTTGAAGGAATTCAAAGGGCATAATAAAGCATTATTATCGGTAATTGATGCCTAAAGGAAAGAAAATTCAAATACCTAGTAAGCAACCTGAAAGCCCTAGCATGACTCATGAAGAAGAGGAAGAAATGCAACATGATATATCAAAATTATGAGACCAAGTACAACAAGTGTCACTTGCACAAAAAGTAACAGAATCTAAGATGGATGGTTTAAAGAAAGATGTGGAAGCTAAGCTCGATTGTTTAAAGAAAGGCGTAGAAGCTAAGATGGATTGTTTAAAGAAAGGCGTAGAAGCTAAGATGAATGACATGGAAGCTA
>APFE030305261.1:38763-60435 GCA_000404065.3 Pinus taeda | reverse complement strand
GTGTAATGTAAAGGAGGTTGCCCCCTCAAAGAGGCTAAATTCTAAGGCGTTCAACTATCTTTTCTATCTTTTTGTGAGATGAATGAAACATCATAAAAATAAGTTCTGCATCTAAGCATAAGAGGGGATGACCCAATCAAATTTGTAAGGTTAGGTAGTTAAAATTCAAGGTATGTGCCATAAACCAAAAATAAGGGAGCGCTCAAAAAGAAATAATAGTCAACCACATCATGACTTAATCCATGTGCAAAAATGTGGCCATGAGAGCAACATAATTCATCCTAGAATGCTCCAATCACTATTCACATAATTCATCACCCAACATATAGTTATTGAGAGGCCTATATCAATATTGAAACCAATGCCAAATGTGGATTGTTTTCTCCTAGCGATGAATTGACACACCAAATATGTCATCAAGATCTAGAAATGGCCATATGATCTAGGGTGCTCAACAACCAAGGTGGAGCCCTTATGAAAATCATCAAAATAGTCAATAAAATATTGATCCATCAATGGAATGTGTACAAAGAGGAGGCACACACAAACATGAGAGAAAATAATCATGATAGTCAACCATTAGACAAGAGGAATGCATATCCTCAATCTAAGGTGCTCAAACAACAATCAAATGATAACACCATCTCCAAGTTAGGAACTACGTGAAATAAAAAAAATAAGACAAATGTGCAATTAGACAACTTCCACCAAAGTGCCTCAACACCCATTGAGGTGGTCAATAGATAAATTGTTACCAAAGAAGCAATTCTATGAAAGTATGCACCAATAATATACCCCTAGTCGATGAAATTATCGGTCATCATCTATATGCAAGTCTCTAATATGTGATGAAAATTACAAAAATAGATTTGGAATGAATAATACATTCACATAATCTACATGGTTTTTTTTCAAATTGAAAGAGGTGCTCATACATTGTGAGGGGTAATAGGGAAAATTTCTTTTCATTTAGGAAACTTAACCACATTGAATAATATTTATGGAGACAATCATTTCATATGCAAATATTAACACCATGTTATGGGGTATTTTATCTTATAAGACATTCCTTAAATAAGTAAATACTTTTCTTTAGGCATAAACATGTTCATTTACAAGTAACACCCAAACTATGGTGTCGAGTACACACAATTTCATGAAAAAAATTTCAATTGGACAATTAAGAAATGCATAATACGATAATTCATATCAGATTTTACCTAATCAACAACATTAGGTGCAACAATTATAAAGATAAAAGAGAAATACATTGAGTCAAACACCTTGGAAACCTTTTGATTAGATGATTAATTCTATCCTACCAAGTTGGTGAAAGAAGAGTGACATTTAAAGCTAAGATTACTTTTGAAAACATTATATGTGTGGCTTCTTACTCTCCTAATGTGATTCTATGAAAATTGAACATCACATGTACATTTAAATATGATGTAACAAGGTTCCTAATATAAATTTGTTGTAATATCATCTAACAGTGAATGCATGTTACCTCTACAACCTGCAATTTAAGTGGTAAAGACCTATATGATTTAAATGCAACTTTAAAGGAACCAAGAGGGTTTGTCCATTGTCATCACAACAACACCATTACTCTCTTTAGGTAGGGTCTCCTCTAGCATAAGATGGGTGTCCCTAGGAAAATGTATGATAAGCTTTAGAAATAGATGGATGAGTGGACCAAGACTTTTTCCTATCCAAAATAGGGTAAATAGAGTCAAGATATTGTCTTGAAAGGTTATCTTTTATAAATTATTGAAACCATAATAGAGTTGCTACAACATTCTACAATTAGTCTTAATTTTATGTTTATAATTGCAAAAAAAAAATTGAGACCCTAGGTTATGTGATTCTCTTAAAAAAATAATGAAGGTCACAATGTGCCTTACTATAAAAATGGAACTTTGCAACAACTCTAGTTAAGATGAAGACTACAACATCAATTTATTCAGAAATAAAACAATAAATATATTTAAGAGGAGAAGGCCTACACTCAAGCATTTTGAATAGAGTAGTATCACCTATTGTGATTAGCTATTCAAGTAGGTTTTGTAAGTATTTCCAACAACAATATTTAATAATTGAGATGAAAACATAAGAAACACATTTACTATAAAAAAAATCCTTAACTTGATACATTGCTTTTAGAAGATATTCAACTAGGTTTTTGGAGTAATCTCTATTAATCCAACCTTGATAAAAAATGGGAGAGAAAATCCTTATGTTTATTTTTGCTCAACTCCCTTACAATATAATAAAATTTGTGGTTTCTTAATAAACTAATTACTCAAATGAAAATACATGGAAAAGGACTAAATTATTACGTAAGAGGGCTCTCCATAAATGAAATAGTGAAGTCACATAAATTAGGTGCTACATGTCTTCTTCATGCAAAATACTCCATGTAAGGTGCCACTTGTCCTATTATCCTTTTCAATGCCCTCCAAATATAATCCTTAATAACAACCTCTAATAAATTATCAACATATATCAAGGCAGAAAGTGTGGCACTCTTAAAGAGGAGTTATTCTCTTTGAGACGTAAAAACAATGCTAATTGTCATTTTTATTATTAAGGCTCTATCCAAGAAAAACCTTGGACCAACATACAACATAAAATACTCCTTAGAAAGAGGTGTACCATTGAAAAATGTGTAGGAATAAGGCTTTTGGGCCACATTGAACTAATTGTGTAATACAAATAGTCCATGAAAATTATGACCATGAGATGTGGTTCCAATTATAGTTGTTGCCTCCCTTCCATATAGGGTTGCGAACAATAAAATAATCGTCCAAAATAAATATGCATCAAGTTAGAGTGCATAACAAAGGGGTTTAGTGTTATGTTTTGGCCTAGTAGGCCACAATTCTTAGGTAGTTGAATAGAGAGTTCCTTCTCCTTTCTACATGCATTATTTCCATACAAATAAAAAGAGATAAGAGAAACAACACATGCTATTTGGGTTTTATTTCATAAGAGTTTCCACGAGAAAATATTTGTGTTCATTATGGATGGTATGTGATTGTATTTCTTGTTCTCTATTTTTTGCATTTTATCTATTTCATGCATAAGCAAAACCTTAGGAATGGTCGATAAATTTATTCACAATAAACTTGATCTAGCGTAATATATATTCTCGAGGCTAGAAGCATAGGTTGTGGACATAAGTTGCAATATGAACCTCCTTATGTAGGCTTTAGCGAACAAGCTTGGAATCAGAAAGGATGGAGGTTCCAACTTAGAGATCAAAGGGGAAATCAAGGGAACATGAAAACCTAGAAATGGAGTCAAAGGAAGAACCTAAAACAAAGTAGTCAAGTTCAAGTGTCTTACCCATTCATAGTCCTTATTCAAGATGGAAGCGAAGGTTGATAGAAAATAATACCATGGTGACATCGATGCCATAAAATTGAATCACTAGTTGTATCAATTAGAATTATACTTTCACATTCACCACATAGATGAAGAGCATAAAATATCATTTGTGATATTGAATTTAAAGGGTCATCCCCTAACTTGATGGGAAATCCATACATAGACACTTAGGATGTAGGGTGATCCCTTAGAAAATAAATGGGAAGACTTCAGAACACTTAGAAATTCCCAATTCTATCCTATCAGGTACGTAGAGGACCAATGGATATGGTGGCACTACTTTAGGAAGAGATGGTGGAAAAGTGTACGAGTACATCACTAAATTTAGAAGATGTCCATCATGATGGGGATATCTCCCCCAAGGCTATATGTGCTCAAGTATATATAACATTTAACATAGTTTTATAACTATTTAACATAATGTGCTCTTCATAATAACGTAAGATGGGTGATGCTAAATTTTTTTTGAAGACTCAAGTTGATATATAAACTAAAAATTTCCTTAAAATTTGCACTGGTCATATAACATAACAAAGGGGTTTGGTGTCATGTAGTGGCCTAATAAGTTGCAGGTCTTAGGTAACTACACAGAGAGTGCCTTCTTCTTTATACATGTAGTGTTTCCATATAAAAGAAAAGAGATAAGAGAAACTGCACCTTTTAGTTGGGTTTCTCCCGTAAACGTTTCCAAGTGAAAATATTTGTGTTCGTTATGGATGGTGTGTGATTGTATTTCTTGTTCTCTATTTTTGTCATTTTATCTTAGTATTTCATGCGTAAGCAAAAGCCTAGGAATGGTCGATAAATTTGTTCACAATAACCTTGATCTAGCATAATAGAGATTCTTGAGGCTAGAAGCATAGATTGTGGATATAAGTTGCAATATGAACCTCCTTATATAGGCTTTAGCAAACAATATTGGGATCATAAAGGATGGAGGTTCTAACACATTGGTCAGATCAGAGGGGAAATCAAGGGAACATGAAAACCTAGAAAATGAGTCAAATAAAGAACTTAGATAAGAGCAGTCGAGTTCAAGTGTCTTAACCATTCATAGTCCTTATTCAAGATGGAAGATAAGGTTGACATAAAAGCATACCATGATGAGATCTATGCCATAAAATTGAATCACTAGTTGTAGAAATTAGAATTATACCTTCACATTCACCACATAGATGAAGAGCATAAAATATCATTTGGCAGATTGAATTTAAAGGGTCGTCCCCTAACCTGATAGGAAATCCATACATAGACACTTAGGCTAGAGGGTGATCCCTTAATAACTAAATGGGAAGAATTTAGAACCCTCATAAAGTCCCAATTCTACACTGTCAGGTATGTAGAGGACCAACGGATATGATGAAACGACTTCAAGAAGAGGTGGGGAAAAATTGTACATGAGTACATAACTAAATTTAGAAGATGTCCATCATGATGCGGATCTATCCCAAGAGCCTAGATGTGCTAGATTATTTGTGAGGTATGCACAACCATCTATGAAATAAGGTGATGTTTTTTTAAGGCAAGAACCTTTGAAAAATCTTGTGTACATGCATAGTAATTGGACAAAAGAGGCCAAAAGAAAGGGAAATCAAGTGGTTAGAAATATAAAGTGCATTAATAAGCTTCCAAGGAAGGGAAGAATAAGTGGAAAGGGTAGGAAGACAATAAGTACTACACATCAATGCAAAGATCCTAGCAATCATTATAATAAATGAAACATTTATTGTCACATTAAGGAGAAGTGTTGGAAACTACATCTAAAGTCAAACTTGAAGAACCAGATGAAAGATGGGAAGAAAAATAATATTATTTCCATAGATTAGTAATAAGGTGGAAATCAACTTCGATGTGGAAAATAATATTGTTTTCACATTAGTGAATAAGGAGGTGAATGTGAGTAGCCTTCATCATTCGAAAGAGAAGGAGATGACCTAACTCTTCCATATTAATATCTAGATCAAGAGGACAAAGATAAATACTCTATTCAACTTAGGTTCATAAGCTAATATCATTGTAGAAAATTTGGTTCAAAAAATTTGATTGGAGATTCGCAATCATCCTAGCCCATATCCATTGAGATGGGTAAACAAAGATGAAAAAATTAAGATAACACAACAACGTAAAATAAAATTGGCTATCTATGTTGATTTTATTAATGAAGTATAATTGTATGTAGTTCCACTTAATATATATGGAGTGGTGTTTGAGAGTACCTATTTTTATATGAAGGATGCAATCTTCATGCAGAGAGCCAACCAATACTGGTTTGCAAGGACGAGAAATTATTAATCACTAATGTACAAAATGGCAAATCCAAGATTTCACTAACAAGAGCCAACCAAGCTAATAATTTGATTAGTTCTAGTAAGATATATGTTTTATTGTGAGGAGTCATCAAGGGAAAAGGAATCCCTAGAGGGGTTGTAATAAATAACAAGAAAATAAACTCGAAGGGTTAGTACATGCATATAGGGAGTGTTCCAGGAGCCTAAAATTCTACCACCTAGGAGGGAGAGAAGTGCAACACAAAATCCAATTATTATTATCCTCTCCAATGCCAAATATTGGGTTGTACAAATAGTTTGTTTTGGAAGTAGGTGAAGTGAAAAATTAGTTGTAGCAATTGTTGGATCAAAGTGTGATTTAACCAAGTACCTCACCTTGCAGTTTACCCATCAATATTGTGCCAAAGAAGGATGGGAATTGGTGAATGTGAATTAATTAAAAAGCTTTAAACAAGATTATGTTCAATAAAAAGTAACCCTTACCAAGGATTGATACTTTATTAGATCATATGCAACAAGAAAAATATTTTTCCAAGCTATATTAGAATCATATTATTACCAAGTTTGATTTAAAAATAACACCTAGAAGATGACTTTCAAAACTAGCCTAGGTTTGTATGTGTGGTTAGTCATGCCATTTGGTTTATGCAATGGAAAAAATACATGCATGAGACTAATGAATGATGAACAAAACCCTTATTTATATTTATTGTTATCATTTATTTGGATCATATACTGATTTCTGATGCTTCTTAGGAGGAACACATTTAACACTTGATGCAAATGTCGAAGATGTTGAATAAGCACTAGCTACTAGAAAATATCAAGAAATGTGAGTTTGCACAGTAGCCATTGGTGTACTTAGGATGTGTGATTGGTGGAGGGGAGATTAAGATAGATTATCCAAAGATGGAGGCCATTATGAACTAGCCAATTCTTACAAATGTCTCTAAAGTTAGAAGTTTCATTGGAGTAGCACAATACCTTAAGAAATTCATAACTTCATTTTCAATAGTAGTTGTACTACTTTTCAGTATGATGACAAGTGAAAAGAGTTTCCAGTGGGGGAATGTTCAGCATAATACCTTTGAAGTGTTTAAAAACAGTCATCCAAGCACTAGTGTTTGAGTTATCGAACTTGTAGAATCCCTTTCAATTGGAGATGTATTATGAGTGGGTATGCCATGGGAGAAATATTGAGGTAGTGAGGAAGGTATGTATGCTACCATTGCAAAGAATTTCATGG
Source organism: Pinus taeda (assembly GCA_000404065.3). Lineage (NCBI taxonomy): Eukaryota > Viridiplantae > Streptophyta > Pinopsida > Pinales > Pinaceae > Pinus > Pinus taeda. The sequence continues at coordinate 53,511 of APFE030305261.1, read as the reverse complement.
AAAAATCCTCAACTACCCTACCTATGACAAGGAGCTTTATGCTCTGGTACAAGCCGTCAAAAAGTGGAAACACTATCTCATGGGAAAAGAGTCTTTCATCCACATAGATCATCAACTGTTGCAACACCTACAACACCTACAAGGCTAGAGAAAATTACAGCAGACTAGATACTACAATTCGATGGGGTTCTTACAATGGTTACATTTATTCATTAAGTACATCAAGGGCAACATAAGTGGGCTAGCACGATTTCAAGGCCACCCATTGAGTTTTGGGAACTATGACGCACATGGAGATTTTTACACAAAATTCATACAAAGAGGTAGATACAAAGGATGAGGAGTTCAAGGAGGTGTTTCAACAACTGTAGAGCCAGATTCATGCAAATGCTGGTGATGAAACAATTTACTACCATCTCCAAAATGGGTTACTCTACAAGATGGAAAAGCTTTGTGTTCCTAAAGGAGGGTGACTGCAACTAATCAGAGAGGCTCACACCTCCAAGGTTGTAGGGATTTTTGGGGTTGGGAAGATAATTTTCAACTTATAGAGGTATGTGTATTGGCCAAGAATGCAAGAAGTTGTAGTAATGTTCATTACAAGATTTATACTTTGTTGTAGCAACACGACTAGTAATAGGAAACATAGTCTATACCATCCCTTACTTGTATCCACTGATCCTTGGGAAAGCATTTCCATGGATTTTATGGGAGGTTTACAAACAACCAAGAAGGGACGTGACTACCTAGTCACGGTAGTTGACAGGTTCAACAAGATGTGCATTCTCATGCCCTGTAAAAATACCATGAAGGGGAAAGAAGCAAAAAACTTATCCTTTGAACAAATTTGGCACACTTTAGAATGCCAAGGAGAGCAATTTCAATTTCTCAGTGCATTTTGTACTACATTGTTATATGAACACCAAGTTAGAGGTCTACAACATCCATCCATAGACATATTGGAAAACAAAATTAGTCAAAATAACTTTGGTGCAACTTTTGAGGTGTTACAGTTAGAAGCATATATACAAAACTGTAGTCCACTCTTCTACTGGTGAGTCCCTATTTCAAACTTGTTTTGGATATTTTCCACCTCCGCCCTTGGATGTTGTATATGGAAAACTAGGAGGGGTGAGGGAATATCTCACGGGAGATGCATTAAGAGTAGAAAAATTTGTTGAGAAGATTAAAAAAAACGTTTTGAATTATAAGAGACACTAAAGAAGCTGAAGGAAAAGTACAAGGCCAAGTATGATCAACACAAAATAAAGAAGTCATTTAGAGTGGTAGACAAGGTATGTGTCATGTGGAAAGAGTTATTTTTACAGACAAACCTAACCTCCCTAGGAGTCTAAGACTCTCTAGTGACAAACAAGACAAACAAGAGCAATCCTTCTCTAAACATACATTATTCTATGAGAAACCAAGTGTTTCCGATCTTACCTTAGGTCCAACGCTTGTTGTAGCAGTCCAGCCTTGCTGATCCAGATGAGCTCCTCCTTCACTTTAAGACCTGCATACACTAACAAAGCAAACGATTACATAACAACTGAATATTCATCATAAAACAAAGCATATTCATCACATAGACCAAGGAGTACATGAAATAATTCATTAACAACAAATCATTGAGAAGAATGGACTTATTTGTATTAAGGAAACAAAAAAGGAACCATTACAACCTGAGCTTTGGTGTTGTGCAAGCTCCTCCCAGGGTCCAACAAGAGATTTCCTCTACTTTGACAAGCTCACCCACTCCCAATATGGCAACAAGAAAGGATGGTAATCTCTCCTCACAAGTTAACTATGGAAGTCCTAATTCCAGCAGCATTTACCCTTTGGAATGTTCAGCTTTCAACCTCCCCTCCTTTGGCCCAATGCCTGTATTTATAGCATTCTAGAAGAGGTTATTCAGTTCCAACATCAATGGGATACTCCCTCTTTTGATGGGATAAGCTCCTCTATCATAGGGGTGCATGAACCATCTGGAGGCGCTCAATACACGTCAAGAACTCTTCTAGAAGGCTCTAGAAGTGACCACAAGTAACTTTTTAAAGATGAAACTTTCGCCTTTTGACCTTTACAGGGTTACGCACCATCCCTTGACTTACAGAGCGTACAAGTACGCAGGTACATTGAGCTTGGGATGCGTACACGCAGGCAAGGTAGAGAGAACCTGCGTACCCAGAGATAAACATGATTTTTATTGACTTTCTCTCTTTCTTGAAGTTTGACATGGAGAGCAGAGGTATTAGGCTTGACAAGGAGGATAATATGACTATTGATGGAGCCATATTAATTGCAGATAGTCATGGTGACAATTTTTAGTGTAACAGTAGGCACCGACCATTTCTTGATGACCTCCATATTGGAAGGATCTATCTTCAATTCTCCTCCACCAATCACATATCCCAAATACACCAAGGAATGTTGCGTAGACTCACACTTCTTGAGATTTGCTAGCAGTTGGTGCTTCTTTAATGTTTCCAGCACCTGCGTCAAATGTGAAATATGCTCCAACCAGGTAGCACTATATACCAGCATATCATCCAAATAGACAATAACAAATGAATCTATAGAAGGGCACTGTACATCATTCATTAATCTCATGAATGTAGTTGGTGCATTACATATACCAAATGGAAGAACTAACCAATCATACAAACCTTGCCTAGTTTTGAAGGCCATCTTCCATGTATCTTTTTCTTTTACTTGAACCTAGTGATATCCAGACTTCAAGTCTAACTTGGTGAAATACTCTACTTGTTGCAACTGATCTAGCTGATTGTCTATCCTGGGCAGGGGGTATCTATTTTTCAGCATGATTTTATTCAACACCCTGTAATCTATACGCATCTGCCAAGTCCCATCCTTCTTGGGCACAATGATGATGGGTGACCACATGGTGATGTACTTAGTCAAATGAAATCATGTTCTAATAGCAGTTGCAATTGTTTCTCCACCTCACATGCTTCTATAACAAACTGCCTGTACAACCCAATATTTGGCAATAAAGAGTCTGGCAATAGCTGGATCTCGTGCTCCCCTTCTCTCTTAGGGGGTAACCCTTTAGGATCTCGGAACATGTCCTTGTATGCTTGTAAAAATTCCTCCAATTGTTATTTTTGTTTCTTATTACACCCCTCTAGGGATGCCTTACCTCTTATTGACTCCTCTACAAATTGAATTTCTCTTAAAAACAATAAAACATACTTATTCTTGGAACTAATCAATTTCTTGGCTTGGTTGGCACTTACCAATGAAAATTTTTACCTGCCTTTGTGCACATTGATGATGAATGTTTTTCCATGCTTGATGATCTGGTACTAGTTAGCTCTCCTCATGAATATTTCATCACACATGTACATGTATGGACTCTCAAACATGACTCCACATACATGAAGGGGAACCACATCCAAATCTACTTCATCAATAAATCAACACTGATAGTAAATATAATTTTGCATTGTTTTGTTACCTTCAGCTCTACAACCTTATGTAACCATCCTAGTGGATATGGGTTTGGATAATCACGAACTTCCAACCCCAACTCCTTGACCAGATCTACTACAATGAGATTCACCTGCGATCTTGATTTAAACAAAGCATCAATATTTATCTTCTTGACCTATATCATTACATGGAAGAGTTTGGTAATTTATTTCTCTTCCTGTTGTTGAAGGCCACTTAGATTCACCTCATTTTTCACTGATGTACAAATGATATTTTCATCCACGTCCGACTTTCTTTCAACTTGGTTGCTTGAATCAAAGGACATGAGATTCTTCTTCTTATTATCTTTCTTCTTATTCTTCAGGTTCAGCTCTGGATGCAACTTCCAACACTTCTTCTCTGTATGGCCATGAATATTGTAGTGGTTGCCAGGATCTTTGAACTGGTGTGTTGTGGTTGTTGTCTTCTCATATTTTCCCCCTTTCTTCTTCTTCTTCCCCTCCTCAGAAGTGTCTTGTTGCTCCTTTTGCTTCGATCCACTTGATTGTGCTCTTTTTAGGCCTATGTTCTCTAGCTAATGTGCCTATACACAAGACTCGTCCACTATTTTGGGCTTGAACAACATCACTTGCTCATGCATATGGTGGTGTATACCCACCAAATACTTGAGGAGTACATCTGGGTTCTTTGGAGATATACCCATCATTATAGCCATCTTCCTGAATTTTGTGGTGTACTCCTACATGCTTTATCCTGACTTTTGCCTGAAGTAATGCCAACAAATCCACTGGTCTTCCACATACCCAACGGGATAAAAGTATGACTTAATGAGGGTTTTGAGATCCTCCCACTTAGTTAGTGGAGTTTCTCCATCCAACCTCAGGGTTTCTGTGTGCCTCTCCCACCAAGTCAGTGCATGGCCCTCCAATTTCAGCCGCCCAAATGAGATCTTTTACCCTTCCTCAATTTGTTGGACACTGAAATAAAATTCCAGTTGTTGAAACTAGTGGTTCAAATTCAAAGCATCGATCTCGCCATTTTATGGCTTGATATCATTTTTTTCTTCCACATTAAATACGGACTATGATTGATTCATGACACTTGAACTGGGTTGATTTTTTTCGGGCTCTTTATTCGACTGGTTCTCTGTTTCTCCCCAAACCTCTGTTCCCAATTCATATTTTTCCTATGCAGTCGAAACCCTATATTCTCCAAATATCCCCAACTTATTTCTTAGAGCCACCATAAGGAGGTTTACATTGCGGTTTATATCTGTGACTTGTTTTTCGATCCACGAAAACCTCACCTCCGCAGGATCACGAGGTTTGTTTACAGATTTGTCACCCATGATTAGGGCTTTACGATTTTTGACCCCGCCGACCTAGATCCTTGCAATCTCCAAAAAATACCCAAAGAAACCTACTCTGATACAAAATGATCTGTAAACTGCCGTGGATATTCCACTGGACAATTAGTCACAACAGATCTGATAATATTATATTAAAAATATGAGATTATACATTATTACAAAGATCTATATATTTAACTATAATTAGTGATGCATGTGAATATAAATTATACAGAAAAGTAGAGAACGAAAAAACAAACTCACACACACATAAGATACAAGATATGCTCTCTGGGAAACCCTTTCGGGAGAAAACCCAACTGGAAGGTGACGTTTCTTCGCTCTCTTTCTCTGTCTAGAAATATGGCTGCAGGTACAAAGAAATAATGTTTATGGCCCGTGGACTGCCAGAGTAGACAGATCCTCTCTATGTGCTCTACTTCCTACGTCTCCTGGCTATCTTTGCTAAGCTATGGAACAAAATGCTCTCGAAAGAATGGAATGCCTCTTCCTCCTAATGGCCGAGTTAACTACATCAACTATTAACTAGAGTTATAACATATACTCCTCTAGAGTATTTTACATCAAAAACATGTCTAGCCCCTTGTCCATGAATAATATAGGTGGACATGACATCCTTCTGAACTATAGGTGTGAAAAAAGGAAGGTGAACTTCTGAGTGGCATAACTTTTGCATACAGACTCTGATTGACGCGATTCTTGCATCGTTGGAAAGCTATTTGTGTGTAGAATAACATGAGAAGGTGAACCATTAAGGGGAAACTATTTACCCCCAAAAAACATTGTTTGAAGCCTAAAAACGTTGTCGGAAGGTTTCAGACCCCATTTTGCCAAATTGGGTCCTGCTCGTAAAAATGGTCCCATGAGCTGATCCCTCCACTATTTCCACTCCAAATACATTGAGATGGATGAAAAATAATATAATGTGTTGGGCAGTGGATCCCCCCATAGTAAGTTTTTGGGGTTTATAGCCCTGGTTTTGGTCAATATAATGTAAAGACCCCGCGAAATGCGGGTAGGGAGCGTGAGAGTCTAGGGTTGTCCACCCTAAAACAATTTAATTTAATATAAGTTGTGTCAGCCTACCCATGGTCCATGGACCATGGGATTGTATAAATAGAGAGAGGCTCTAAGTGTAGAGGTAGTTCTAAGTTTTGGTTAATAAGAAAGTCTTGGTCGATGAAAGAAGAACGCTGAGTCTGTAAGTCTGAGTCATGGGTTGTAGTAGTAGATAGAAGGCTCTGCAGCTGAGTGCGTGGACCCTTGCAACTGAATGCACAGGGTAGAGTCGAGTTTGTACTAGATCTAACTTTGAAAGCATCATAAATAAAGATCAGTTGATTTGATATATTGAGCATTGGGTTATAGATATGTATCTGAATGTTATGTATTGCTGATATCCGTTTAGTTATACGCGCGCACTTGTATATATGCTTATGAATGGAAATCTTCTAACACACAAACACTAAGTAAGGAAGACTTGAGAAATTAACACCGGTCGCACCGCGATTGAAACTGTACGAAGGCAGTCCCACAGAATGTCAGAAGCTGGCTAGTGCGCGTAATATAGTAAATGCAAAGGTTGAATCGGGCCCTAATCTCCCACATCAAGACATCCCTAGGGTGCAAAAACCTGGTTCCAGCACTCTCCCATACTACCTCGGGTGAGACCTCAGTCCACACTCCATGGATTGTTGTCGAAAGGGTCGGTAGTGCTGGGATTTGCTTGGCTAAACTCACTGATGAACCTGGGTTAGGCCCCAAGTAGCCAACAAATGGTTATGTTGCTGGGACCGGGATCTGCCTAAGGGATATATGATGTTGGAACACTAGAATCCAATGAAGAAGGAAATTGAGGAGTGGCTGGATCAGAAGATTCATGAGTTCGTGACACAGGAAAACGAAACTCGCAACTATTTGAGAAAAAGTGGCTAGATCGCTATGTGTATATAGAAATCCACGAGATTTTCTTTGCATCTTTTCCATTAGAACTATATGATTGGATCGTGAGATTAGTCGACAGCCAGGGAAGGTATAAGCTCAACCAATTGATAGTGTGGACCCTAGAGTTGGTGTGCAGACTAGAGGCATCAGAAGATAAAATCACACGTGCTGTCAACCACTAGCTCGACCAGATAATGGGGTTATTTATCACTAAGTTCGCGGTAGACACGATTGTGAGCTACAGCGAAGCATAACAATGTTTCCTCAATGGATCGCGAGGTAAGTATATTAGATATTTGAATACCTGGATTAAGATGCTATTATGTGAAAAACGGGTTATGTGAATACATTAATGTTTGGAACGATGCAAAGCGGGAAGATCTATAAAGGTAGCCGGGAATTAGGAAACTTTCCATTAATTTAACCTTCCCGAGAGAGCGAGGAAGAGCTCGCTCGATTCTCTCTGAGAAGTGCGATCAGTTTGATAAAGCAGCACATTCTGCAGTTACCACCTCCACCCACACCACCACCTGCTTCACCTCCCTCACTTCCATCTCCTCCCACTCCACCTTCATTAATACCACAGTTCGGCATGGCAAGTGTGATCAAACTACCCGTATTCAAAGGAGTCGGGAATGAGGATCTGGACCAGTTCATGTTTGTGGTAAGAGTAGTATGGGAAGCGCAAGGGGTCATGGATGACAACATTAAGAAGGCTACATTGGTGAGCATGTTGCAGGATTGTGCGCTGACTTGGTATATCAAGCACTCTAATGACCACTCAACTGTAGCGATAGTAGAGATCCAAAATGCGTTGAACTAATAATTTAGCTGGCCGAAGTCAGAAACACAATCAATCATCAAGTTTAAAGAGATCATGATGCTCCCGGGTGAGACCCCCTGGGATCTGGATCAACGGCTGAAGAGTATGATTTGCAAGGCTAATATAACGCTAACAGATGCACAACAACATGCATTTTTTGTGGCCTCTCTGACCCCGCACCTAAGGATGACACTGTCACAGCAGAAGATTTCAACCCAGGTTGAAGAGTCGGAAATGGCGATGAGGTTGCATGAGACCCCGATACAAGATCCTGGGTTGGGAGTTCAATAAATCCACGCACAACTACAAAATCTATGTCTGGAAATGCAAAGTTTGAAGCAGGATAGGGCACCATGGCCAGAGGCGTGCGAAGAAGTATGGCGTATAAAATGAAAAGGCTAGGCCCACAAAAAGGATCACTGTCCTGTATTCGCAAAATACTTAGTCACAGGAGGACCTATGCCGCTAAGACCTGAGGCGCAAGCAGGGCCCAGCTCAGCACCTACACTATGGTGCGCTATCTGCCAGATAGGGGGAAAACATAATACAGATAATTGTCACTTGTTGTAGAAATATACATAGACTCCACAGCAACTATTTTGTAATTTCTGTAGGTCAGTAGGCCACGACAAGCGCAATTGTCGTAGTTATGAGCTAATGATGGATCAGACCCCAACCTATAGAATGCAAACAAAAACGCGGGCCCTCGGCCTAGCTGCAAGGATGGCACACACTGGATTTCAGGGGTGAGGTCGAGGACAAGGAGGAATGGGACCGAGAAGGGGTCACAGACAGTTAATTTGCTACAATTTCAGAGGTCCATGGCACTACGCCCGCGATTGTACTAACCTGACGAGAATCTCTTGTTCATATTGTGATCAGTTTGATCATGAAATGATAGACTATCCTATGTTTATCACATAGATGCGCAAGAAAGGGGTACTCCAACTGTCTCTGACTCAGAATATCCAAATGATGAGGTCTAAACCATGCGAAGAAGACCCAGATGTAAACATGATGCTCAGAAGTGGCATGACCATAGGGGAGGATAAGGGGAAGCAGTCAACGGAAGATACATGGGTTTGCAAGGCTTTTGAGAAGGAACTTGAATTTGCCGTAGAAGGCACCAAGGAGACCTTCAGGGAAGCTAAGAAGAGCTTCACGGAGGCCTCAACTTTAGGTAGTAAGGATCAACCAGAGCCAAGAATGGATCCTTCCATGCTTACTACCTTTTTGGAGACGTGCATGAAATTGTTGCGCAACAACAAAGCAGTTAAAGGACTACAGGCACTGATCAACAGTTGCGCGGGGTCAGGAAAACTGCGCGTCGTCTAGAAAATGGGGAAGCATGCATTGCGTACGGGAAGAGAAATGTGGTTGACTGCACAGATTGGAAAATATGAAATGGATTAGGTAATCCTAGATCTAGGTTCGGACGTGAATGTATTACCAAAGAAGACATGGCAACGCATGGGTAGGCCCATGTTACAGTGGTCCTCTATTCAATTACGAATGGAAAACCAACAGAAAATTGTGCCCATGGGAAGGTTGCAAGGAGTAACAGTGGATATTGGAGGCACGAGCACACAGATGGACTTTGAAGTGATAGAGATTGTCGATGACAGCAATCCTTATCTCACATTATTAGGAATAAACTGGGCAACTGATATGAATGGAGTCATTAGCCTGAAGAAGAGGAAGATGATATTCGAGAAGAAGTCACTACGCGTAGTAGTCCCGTTAGACCCGACCGAAGAAGTGCGCTACACTAAACCAGTGCAAGACGATGGAAGCAATGATGAGTTGGATTGTATTTACTAGATAATGGCGCAGGACTAGGATCGGGTGAACCCGACTGCCGATGGGAGAATCTCGTGGGAATGCAATAGCTCCTACACTTCAGATTCAGAAGAGGAAGTAGAACACTAGAAAAACTGTTTTCATGAGGTGACAATGCTAAACAACAACATGATAATTAGATCATTCTGTCACGTAACAACAGAGGCAAGGGAACTGCCAACATATGATGAAGTGACAATGACAGATGACTTCCTGGATGAAGTTGAAAGCGCAGTATCGAAACAGCAGAGGTATCCTATACTGGAAGGGGCGCTGTGCGCAAAACCTGCACGAGGGTGGAGTACACATTAAGGGACCATGGTAAAATGATGCAAATATAGAAGGTGTATGCGCTTACGGTTTGGATTCCCCCAGCGTCAAACGTGGATTGGGCAACCAAGACGAAGTAGCTTATGCGCCCACCTGCAGCGATGGGTACAGACATGCGCTGAGCAGTCTACACAAGCACTCCCCCATCTAAGGATCGAAAATAGGAGTAGCATGCAGCAACAGGAAGGGCGAAGTGCACCTCTCCACGCGGTAGCATTCAAGACAGTATGCAGAGTCCTAAACAATGGTCGCCAGGTGGAATGGACTAATTGGGACCTGCGCGTACTAGCCGTGCGATGGCCCTATAGGGCCATGTGTAGAAACCTGAGCACGAAGGTAATTCCGGAGTTGAGGAGAAAGGTTGAGACCATAATGTTGAAGAAGAAGAATCCTCATGTAATAGCTACCACAACAAGGCCAGTACGCGAGGGCCCGGGTCGTGGAATTATGCAGTTACAAGAATTCATTCGGAAAGGAAAGTTGAAACTTCACGAACTCGAAGAAGATCGAGTATGACTGAGGAAGAAAAGTAGGATCTTGGTCAAAGAAATCAATAACCTGAAAACTGAAGTCACAAAGGTAGGTTGTGCCAGGAAGCGAAGCGCGACAGGACAAGAGGTAGGTAGCCATACTACTACATTAGAAGAATTTGTGGCTCTACTACCTTGGCTGTGGCTGCACCTCACTAGACAAAGGAACCAAGGGAGCGCACCAGATAAGGGAGAACACGAAGCGCTGACTGTTGTGGGGGGAATTGAGAAGTATCCACAAACCAGGATGAGAAGTAAATTGAAGCCTCACACAGGTGGTGCGACCACATGACTATCCAGAGGAAGCACAGTCTTAGTGCTCCAAATAGTTGAAAGAGAGCGCGGGACTATAAAGGAGTCTATGAGGGAGTTGCACGATACAAAGGTTTCACGCAGGACCAGTATGTCGCAAGGATCATGGCCATGCATGGGAGGCTGCGCCACCATGCGGGTAGATTATGAAGCAACTGTTGGGGTTACTATTCATGACATGATACCTAATTTAAGACAACGAGGAGCGGGTGACGGGTAATTAAGACACTGAGTCAGAACTAGATCTGGAACGATCTGCTGCCACTCTCACATTAATGAGCCGAATAAGGGGGGAATGGTTGAATTTGATTTCCGGAAGGCGTATAAATCACAGATGGTCATGTACCAAACAACCATTGGCATCTTGAGAATTTAGTTATTGTGCTATCAATTGCGTATGGACCTAGCAAATTTGGAGGCTTTGAGAGCAAGTTCAGTGTTTGAAACATTGCTAAAAGAGACGCAGGACCTTTTCAACAGAGTAATGTCGACAGTCAAGGGAGCCGCACCGAGCTCTATGCCACCGGTGGGGGATGCACCGGAAATTCCACAATCGCCCAGGATGCTGAGGCCCAAAAAGGACCCACAGGTAGTAGGACCAGTTCATATGTCCGCACGAAACCTGCGGTTTGGCAAGCTATCAATGGAAGATAAGGACAAGACAGTTAATCTGGAGATAGATGATGAGGTAGAAGATATCTAAACCTTCATAGAAGAGGTTGAACCAGAGGTAGAAATGGAAGAAGACATTCAGCCCGTGCGCATTGTAGCAAAGCTGCCTAAGTTTTTCCCTCTGCGGAAAGGGCAGGTAAAAGTACCTAAAGATTTGGATATTGTTAAGAGCGCACTCAAAACCCCATTCCTCCCAGAGGGAATTCTGTTTGAAGGATCGGCTTTGGGCTGTGTGCCCGCAATGAAATTTGAAGATTGGGACCTTGCAAACAGTGAAAAGTTCCCACATTTGGAGATCAGTCAACTGATGAAGCAGAGCAAGGAAGGGTCCATTACAGGACTGGAGCCACGGAAATGGTTGTGTGGGGTGGAGGAGGCTGGGCTAGTCCACCTATTATGGATTCCACACTTTCATCGTGCACCAATCACGATCTTCATCATCAAGTAGCTGCTTTGCCTGGTGCACGATGGGTACTTGTGGTTGGAGTAGCCCATTCCCATCATGGCGGAGCTTATTCATCAGATTTCTCGGCTTTCCTATATGGGAAAGGACCCCATGGAAATAGCTTGAAAAAGCGGAGACTTGGCACTTGTAGAGGCCATGAAAAAGAAATACAAGTTGGAGAAAAAGTAGAGGGGTTACGTGATTACTAGCATTGAAGACAAGGCAGTGCACATAGCCACACAGTTGCTGGCAGGAAAAGTAATGAGGAAATGTCATGGCAACAAGGTACCTGTAACCTTTATCGCGCTCGCTGAACAATGTGCAGAAGGGGTCCAATTTAACTATGCCGAATTCCTTTGTGAGGAATTCCTAACCAATTGCACAGAAGCTCGGGAGCAAGGCAAGGCCTTCCACTATGCGTGGTTGCTTTTGTCGATCTTATAGGTTACTGGAGACTTACCGAAGGATAGTCAGTTTCCTCCTCTTGAATAGGACTTTCTAGAGGTGGCAAAGTAGGCGTCACTCTAGGCAACGAAGGATGCCACCAGGATTCACGAGACCAAGATTTTCTGGGTACTCATTGAGACGACAGTTTGAATGTGGATCAACAAAAGGTTGCACCTATCCCCCACGGTATACGACAGTCTGTGGAGCTTTGTAGACTTTAAGGCAAACATGCACAACGTGTATATCCGGGCGCAGAAGGACCCGGAGCCAAAATGGATGAAACTCCCCTTCATCACAATTGATGATGTTGTCTTCATGGTGCTCAAATCATGGCCACCTAAATGGAGTGCCCTGGATCTGGAAACGCGTGATGAGATGGCGAATCAAAAACAGAAGGATGCCACCAAGCTGTGACCACAATAGAAGCAGAACGGGCAGTTTGTTGAGGATTTTAGGGTTGCTCATGAGGCAGCAAAGGCCTCCGTGGAGTAGACCCAGGCCGGGGAAAAGCAGCAGCAACAACGGTAATTGGGGCCACTACAACAAAAGAGGAAACAGGCCCGGACCAGCCCACAAGACAAGGGACAAATGATATGACAGAAGGCACGGACCCAAACACATCATCAACACAGCTAAAGCGGCTGCACAGTACGGAATGGATAGGACCCTAGAAGAAGACCAAGGCTTCCAAATTGGATAGGGAACCTATTATGCTAACTGAGGGTGACCTATACAACATCAGAGACACCATTCACGAGGTCACCAGGGAAGTGTTGTAGGAGGCAATGACGGAGCAACCAAATGTGTTGGGGGCACTCAGGGCACAACTGTAGGGAGTTTAGGTGTAGGTGCCACAAGTAGGAACGGTCGCGGTATATGGTGCCGTGGGTAAATCGGCTACAGAACAATTGTTATAGGCTAAAACATCTAACGCAGTGATATTTTTGGAAGGTGCACTGACAGTGGACAGCATGGAAGACAGCGTTGCAATGTGCCGGATCAAGGGACTTGGCCTAAACTTGGCTACCCTTCTGCGCGATATACTATATCAGCTGTAGGTAGAGCAACAACAGAACTCCGCATGAGGGAAGGATGTGCCGTGCAAATGCTCAGTGAATAGAAAACCAAGGTCGATTAGCTTAGCCTACAACGTGATGAAGCGGTGGCGTAGAATCAGCAGTTGGAGAAAATAGTGGAGGAAGCATGTCGTCGCACCCCAGAATTAGAAATTGCCACCGACCTACCAATTGGAGTGTGGATTCACAAGCTGGCCAGTGGATTCCATGAAGAAAAGGCCAAAGCAATGAGGATCCAGCTAGATCTCAACATGCAGATTACTGAACTATGGTTAAAGGCGTAGCCATCGATGCCCTTGAAAGTTCGAGAATAGCGCACTCACGTTGTCTAAAAGAGGGTAGAAGAAATTGAACAGGCGGTCCAGAGTTGTACCACTTTGCTGGAAGAATCCTTCAAGGTCCTAACAGCCTTACTGGAGGACCCCACCATACAGTGGTTGGAAATAGAGGCATGGGAGTTTCAACTATAGTATGATAGTGTGCATGGGATAGCGCAGGCAGTGGTCTTGACCCAACGGCTCGCGAGGCTACAACAGGTAAAAGCATTGAAGGAGCAAGTGGATGGAGTGCGCCAAAAAGAGGCAGTACTTAAAGCCCGTGTCTAGCCATGGATTGATGAGGCCTTCCTCATCACCACCGACATCGAAGGAAAGCTCGCGTAGATGAAGGTATTGTATGCTCTCAGACAAGGATTTGCACAGGATAGCGAGTATTCAACCGAGAGGGTGGAGCACATCCAACATACGGCAGAACAATGTGTTACAGACCCTCATGCAGCTCAAGAACAGTTAGAAGGGCTTCGTTTTAGGGTCCCACCCTAACCCCTTATCTATGTAATGGGACCACGTCATAGTTAAGAGTCAATAAAGCCCATATTAATAATTGTAAGTGGTTAATCCGCAATTAATAAAGGAACCATAGTTAGTCGCAAATGGGCCGTAGTATTAGATAGATGGTATTAGTAATAAGCGGTATTGACCCGTGGTATTACTCGTAGGAGTCATATATAAAGGATAGTAACTCCCTGCGAGGAGCATCGTGTATTATTTTTGTAATCGAGCTCTGCTCTATTTGAGGTTTCCCCCTCGAAGAGGCAAGTGAACATTACTCTCTGAATAATAAAGTCATTTCCATTCTATGTTCTCGGTCTCTTTTCTTCGCATATTCTGTATTTGGGTATCTTTTGCAGGTTAAGACGCATAACAAGTGGTATCAGAGCTCTTTCCAGGGCCGGTGGGATCTCCAATTAGTAGCAAATTTTTTTTTGGCTCGAGACGTGTTCCGACGTCTTTAAACCACGAGATCTGTCGTTGAGCGCATAAATTTGCGGATTTGGGGAGGCATGCACACAGGAAATACAAGAGGTGGTCACGTCTGTTGGACTCCCTTGTAACCCCTGTGGATACCCCTACGAGTAGTAGCGCATTAGACAGAACCGCGCACGGACTGTCTTCCACGTACCCTCTGGGTATATCGGAAGCCCCATAGGCTCCCTGAAAACCTCACCA
>APFE030305261.1:2353-26995 GCA_000404065.3 Pinus taeda | reverse complement strand
TAGAGTCCTAATCAAAATAGGAACTGATAAGACACATGTCTTCTTAGAGTTACAATACAATTAGGAGATGTGACACATATTCTCATGATCCCATGATTCTTTCCACTCAAATTCGAATTTGGACTTAGAGTGCCACATAAGGGTCTTCTAGAAGCCTCCTTTCAACCTACACATGTCAACAATCTCAACCCATTGGTTAGGTATAAGCTTATGCATATTATTTTCCTAATTTTTAACCACAAATTCGCTTAAAAGGCTTAGAATTAATAAAGATTGGAAAAACATAAATGTGGCCCAATGATAATGAAAGTGGGATGAATGTGGTGACATAGTAGTGAAATGGAGGTGATATAATGGACATAATAGTGAAAGTGTAATGGAAATGAATGACATTTTCAAGACTCAACAACGATCATTGCCACACTAAATCAGCTGCATTACTTTCAATGCCATGCCAGAGAAAGGATTGTGGTGGTTTGGCAGGGAAAAAATTTGCTAGCAAAAAAGGTCAAGAAGTTATAAATGTGGATGACTCACTTTGAGAAACATGTCCAGTGCTCATATCGCACCCCTCCCCCTCCAGGTACTGGGCCAGATAATCCAGCATCGGTTACTTCTGATGATTGACCATGGTCACGTGTTCTTGTGGTTATGTTTTTCTTTTTATGCTTTTGGCATGTTAGGCTTTGGAATTCTAATCTGTTTTTGCTTCTGTCTTTTTGTCCAGGGATAGCATTGATCAACAAACCCGGTCGAGGTGAGACTACTTGAATTGTGATATGTACTCTTCTTTTGATTAATGAAAAGAACCTTAATTTACAAAAAATGGTTAATTTGTGTGATTCAAATGTTTTCTAATTATAATCATAACTATGTGGTGATGATTTTGACATCTTATACCTAACCAACCATTCTCTACCCTTTTCTTGGTCATCACATAAATCGAAAATATAATTCTTAAACAGTGACATGAAGTACAACCATACTCATCTGTACAACCTATTAATCTTATTGCCTTTACTTATTAATTCTTACTTATCTAATCACCTCTACTTATCAATAGAGACAGAGAAAAATACAGAAGGAGGAAAAGGAGAAAAAAAAACAGAAGTGTCTCTTGAGACCCTAGAAAGAGAGGCAACATCTGCTCTCACTACCCTCAGCCCACTAATTAAGCCAAAACAAAAGAGGAAGAGGCAGACCTCAATGTATTTCAGGGCTAGGAAGAGAACAAGGATCAAAATAGGGAAACCCTAGCCTTCTTCTAAAGTGCCAATTATTATTGAAGATTCACCCTCTACCCAAGGAAAAGAGTCCCCTTCCAAGGCACCTATCACATATGAAAGGGGGACTCCTAGATCTCCCACTTGGAAAGAAAAAGTAGAACTACAGGACTCAAAAACAGTCCTACAGGAGGCACAGACTGTTCTACAGGAGACCCTGTGAAAACTATAGGAGACCAAAAAACTTGAAAAAGGATAGAAGGACAGCCACAGGGAAAGGAGGCACAAGAACCTGACCCCCAGCCTAGTATTGGCTCTTACTACAATCTTCTTGAGAGGGGGAAGAATAATTCCACAGGAATTTGCGATTCCAGTATTCTTTGAATTGGAGAAAGAAAGAATAAGGACCCATAGGTGGACGCAAATAGCCAAATCCAAGGGAGTTGAGGATATTGGCCATATGGAGAACAAACTCAGACAAATGGGTAGAGAGTTAAGTGCTGTCAGAAATAGAGAAGCAATCACAAGAAATCACCTTGAAATTGAAAATGAATTGCTAAGAAGATAACTGCAAGAGAGAGAGACCCAACTGGCATGCATGGCTAGTTGGTCCATGGAGCCATTGCAATGTAGGACACTAGCAAAGTCCTATGGCCTGTATCTCAAGGATCAATGGATGTAATTTCAGATCAAGACTTTGGCACAAAGTGGCACAATGCCTTTCCAACATTACAGGCAGTTTATGGACCAGTGTGACCAAAGCACATCAGAAGATAAGGCAAAGATGGCAGAATTATATCTACATAACATGGCCCTCACAGACATGAATGTGTGGGACCCCAATGCTAGGCTAGGGGACCTGCAACTTATGGCCATGGCCTCATGGATGAATCATGAAGAGTTAAGGGCAGAAAAAATAAGAAGGTTGATGATAAAAGAATAGAATGAGCCCTTAATGATCAGAGCTAAGCCATCAGACCCCATGGGACTCATCAGCACACATAACCTACTTGCACATAATCCTCAAATTTCCCCTAGATATATTAGTGATCAGGTTCAAACCATTGCACATTTTGACGATATGGAAAGGTTACTTGGGGATGACTATGTGCATACTTGTATGAGGAGATGGAACACCTTACCACACAGTCTGCAGATCAGGGAGTTTCATTCCCCGATGAGGATAAAAGATGCATTAAGGAGAGTGACAATGTACACGCGCTCCATGCAGAAGCTGCAGGTCAATTGGATTGGCCTCAAATTGAGTCCCCCACTGCTGCTAGGAATGCTAGAAGGCAGAAAAGAAGAAGAAGAGCAATAGCAGTGGGAAGAGGTAGACAGAAAGGTAGGGTTCTATGACAAGGAGGAGGAGACCACATCAGAAGCATGGGATGCTAGGGAGGCCACCAGGGCCATCAAAGATGAGGAGATGGACTATGTTGCTTAGAGG
The DNA here is from genome assembly GCA_000404065.3 of Pinus taeda. NCBI lineage: Eukaryota > Viridiplantae > Streptophyta > Pinopsida > Pinales > Pinaceae > Pinus > Pinus taeda. Next base: position 24,322 of record APFE030305261.1, on the reverse strand, counting down.
ATGAGCAACACTTTCAGTAGGGGGGTGATGATGAGCCTCATAAATGGGTAATTATATCGGCTCATTTTACCTCCTAACCTAGTCAAATCAACCATTCTCTTAGCTTATTACATGATTTTCTAATTATATTTATGCTTATGGAGTGAGTTGAGTTAGTTATGATGCCATGAGGTCTAATATGTGTTTAATGCATATTATTGATGATTTTTGTGGTCAAAATCAAGGATCCAATGGACAGATGGTAGCAATAACTCGAAGTGGAAAAAGGAGAGGACTTATAGGAGGGAATCCCTCTCATTTATTAATCCTCACTTCGAATTTCCCTTCATTCAACTCGGAGTACAAGTAGCCAAGTCATGCATTAGCAGGCAACCGAGCAAAGTGGAGGATAACTGATGTTTATCTCAAGTTTTGGGAGCCAAACCTCCCTAATTTTGAGGAAGCTGTTGGGAGCTTCATTTGTATAAGTAGAGAGGCCTAGGGCCTCACTAGGGAGTTTGTCGAATTTTTGTTGGATTTTTGCTGCAGTTTTGCTTATGTAAACTCTACTCAACTTCGAGCTTATTATTTTGACAGTTCATGTAATCTTGTTATTGTTTGGAGAATAAAGATGGAAGCATTTTTGAGTTATCACTGAGTTACCTCAAAGGGCTGAAGCTCTTGGGATAGGTCCCAATCTAAGTAGCCAAGCTCCTCTTTACTTGTATTTGTATGTTTCATTTCAGTTTGTAGATTAAATTGTTGTTAGAGGCATTTCTTTTATGGTTAAGAATAGGTCATTTTTTATGATTCAATAGTCTGCTTCCATTTTTGTTTCCTATAGCAGGTTAAGCAATGATAAATAAAAGATTCAAAACGCTAGAGCAGTGCCTTGGCCTCTCTTCCTCCCTTTGGGACAATGATTTGAGGCAAAGACCCTCTTGCTGCCCCAAAAACACAGATTTTCCTCATTTATAGGACTTCTAGTGTTTGCAGCTTTATAGTCGGTTCACAGTCTTGTTTGATTTGCTTTAGAACTTCTTCATCATGCTCATTTCCTTATTTGCAATAGCCTTCTTTAATGCTTTTCTTCCGTGCAATGGTTATCATCATTTCCTTTCATAGATCATAGTACACTTTGATGCAAAAACTCTGTTTTTTTAGATGCACTTATCTCCTTGCTTGCATAATCTCCTTGGTTGACTGTTAGTTGTTTATGCAACAGATATCTTCTAGTAGCAAGCCAGCCTATCAGCCATTCCATCCCCCATCTGATCCATGCCCTACAAATCGTCCAAGTTTCCCCTCAATTCTGCGTTAGTTTCCAGCATTTTCCATAGACTTTCCTCTCTCCTTGAGAAAATACAATCATCTTTCTCTCTCCTAATAATTCTTGGTAGACCCTAGGTGCCCTAACACTTCATCCCAACCTTCATCTACCTTCTCTGCCCACTCTCACACCTTCAAAACAATGAAAACTGCTATCAGCCTCCTCCTGTAGGCCTCTTCTAGAGCATTGTTTTTCCTCCTGTAGATTTTCCTATAGGCTTTCTTTTGAATGCCGAATTTGGAAGAAGCCTCCAGAAGGCCACCTAAGACCTCCTAGGACCCATCCACACCATCCTACATCCTCTCAAGTCCCAAAACCGCCCTCCATCACCACCTACTCATTGCCACATTCACAAACAAATAAATTACATGCATGACAAATTCACATAAAAGTACATAAAAATCCAAGATGTTTTTTTGCTCTCATTTACTTTCAGAAATAGCTTAGGTAGATGTTGTTTACTTCCTTAAGTAGATAATGACATTATTTTCATGGTTTTCATAGTGTTTTCTGCAAAAGTAGGATTCGTGGTTAACTAGGATTTCCTTGGTTTGCTTTACATTTCAGTCTTCCTTTCTGCAAGTAGAATAACATTAATAGAGTAATCTTTTTTTTCCTTTCATCACATATAAAGCTTCTTCTGGAATCCATAGATGTTGGCTTGAGCTCCTAGTAATCTTGCGTCGTCTGACCAAGTGACAACCTGCAGTAGGAACTAGTACTTGTGCATACACACCGTCACCTCCAAGTTTGTTACGAACTATTGGGTTGATAAGAGTAAAGTAGGCTACCTAGGATTTGTAGCATTATTGCTGCAATACTGGTGCTCACCACTTTTTGGCGTCGTTGCCGAGGAAGCGTCAGAGTATTCTATGATTACTGCTTTCTTCTATTTCTTCTTGCAACATTCTGCTAATAGTTTATTTCAACAAAAGTAGATTAGTCATTTCCTTGCTTTCAGTTCTGCATTTATTTTACTTTTCTCTTCAGTTCTGCAATTTCATTTCAGCAAGTTCATTTCAGTTAGTTGCAATTCATTTGTTCAATCAATTTCAGTTTTGTAGGTACTATCAGTGTGGGGAAAAAGAAACAAAAACCAGCCAACAAAATTTCCTTTCATGCCTCATAGGAACTGAGATAATTCAGGTAAATTTTTTCCCAATACCCCCGCTGCTTCACATAGCCAACCTTCTCTCTTCTTCGGTGGTTGTGATCAAGAAGAACCCTTAGGAGAACAACCAAACATATTTGAAGAAACTATAGGGGAAGAAGAAGAAGAAAACATTCCTTTAGAGCCAATGGTTGAACATAGAAATGCTAGGGGGAATAGAGAAAGAATAGAGGGTACCTTTCCCATTCGGGAGACCAATGGGGACACCAAAATGAAGAATATAAGCCCTTCCGCCCTACCTAATTTCCATGGTCTGACTAGAAAAGATCGTAACACCTTCTTGTTTGAGTTTATTGTTATCTTTCGAACCTATGACTATGCAGAAGATGAGAAAAAGTTGAAGTTGTTCCCTTCTACTCTCAAGGATGCATCATTGCACTGGTTGATGGGATTACATGGCAATAGTATCACAACCTGGGCTCAGATGCAACAAGCCTTTAACAACATCTATCGAGTCTATTGTAGGTCAAAAGATACTAAAGAAGAAATTTTCCGAATGACTATAGGAAGTGATGAGTCCTTGGAAGACTATGAGGAAAGGTTCCAGCTCAATTACAAAAGGGCCAGGTGTACACTTGACCCTGAGTCTTTGAAGATGGTCCTGCTCAGGGGAATTCGGGAAGATATTTTAGACACCCTCCATCTACCGGTCAAGGGAGAAATCTACCAACTCTCCGATGAAGACATAAAGACTGTTTTTAGAAACCATTCTAGAGTAACCAAAAAGAAAGGTAAGGGAGTCAACCCATAGCCAATACCTCTTCCTCTAACTCATCCATTGAGGGGGAAACTGGAACCATGTTGGAAGACTTCAAGAGTGAGATGTTGCAGACTCTTGCCATGCAAATGGATACCTTTCATATCAAAAGGAAACAAGAGGAAGTAAAGAGGGCTTTGGCCATATTTTGCCCTAGATGCACCAGGAGGCATCCTAGGAATGAATGCCTATTGAACTCTATAGAGGTTTGTTTAGTTTGTGAGGAGAACCATTCTACAGATAAGTGCCCTTCCTTGCCCAGACTTAAAGCTGTATATCAAGGGGCTGAGGGATCCACTTAACAACTCTATTACATAAACCAAAGAAGGCCACATGGACCTAAACCATACCAGCAGGGGATGCAAGGGACATCCCAGGCACACTACAACCCCAACACAGTCACTTCCATACCTTCTTGGGGCCCCCCTGCTAATCCTTCCTAGTCCACACCTCCTCCTTGGTCCTTCACATCTCAATATCATGCTCAACCAGCCAAACATTCATTTCAATCCTATGCTCAACCATCACCTCAATGGAATACACCTCATCAGGGGTGGAGGCCCTAAAACAACTCTCTTCAAGCTCTTTTGCCTCCACAACCTACCCAACCACAACCATTAACTCCTGCTCCTCCAAAGAAACCCCAAATGCCTGCCCAGCGGAACCTGAACCTGAACAATAGACCGGCTCAACAAGTATATAGTGGGAAACCATCGTGCCTAACTTATGCTGTGGAGATTCAGGAAATTAACTTGGGATCTGGGAAGGTTCTCCCGGATAGTCAGCCTCCACCTAGGGAGGTTGAGGAAGATAAAGAGGAAAGTGAACCTAAAGCAATTCCGCCATTTTCTAAGAGACTATCTGTGACAATCCAGCCTACCCCAGAAAAAACTAAACTCCTGGGGGAATTAAAAACTTATGTGTAAAGATACAACTTCTCCAAGCCATCAAATATTTGCCTATCTACAATAGGTTGATCAAAGAGAAGTGCTTTAGGCATCCAGGAAGGCGCAAGTGAGATGCCCCAACCATCAACGTCATAGGGCAACTGTTCGACCTGATGTTGGGGCAGGTAATCTGTCTGAAATATCTAGACCATGAAAGCCCAGTAGTTGATGTCCACATCAATGGCACCATGATCCCACACACTTTGATTGATCTGGGAGCTGCCATTAATGTGATGACAAAGGACACAATGTTCAAACTCAACCTTCAGGGTTCCTTGAGGAAGACCACAACCGTACTACAGTTAGGAGACCGCTCCACTGTGACCCCTAATGGGATTGTGGAGAATGTGATCGTCTCCATTGATTCTTGGGAGTACCCTACTAATTTCTTTGTTCTCCAGCCCAAGGAAAATCTCATTTGGTATCCTCTCATTCTGGGAAGACCCTGGTTGGCTACCGCCGATGCCTACATCAGCTGTCGAGCTGTGAACATGACCATAAAGAACGGGCATATGTCTAAAGCAGTTAGTCCTATATCGTCCTACCCAACCTTCGTTAGAACATGATATACTTCTCTGGTTGGAGGAGGAAGATAAGGATGAAGTTTATTATGCACCGCTTTGTACATTAGAAATCGCCATGGGAGGAAAACAACAAGATGAGGATGTTATGATTGAAATTCTGATTCAAAATCCACCTCCCAGTGTATCGCCTTTAGATGACATAGTAAGAGAAACCAAAAACAACCCCTCAACTGATCTCTGTGCAGCTGATTCCACTTCTCTCCATGTTAAGAATATAGAGTTCGGTCCAAAAATAACCTTGAAAACCAATCCATCCCTATCCACTTCCTAGGAGAAGGAACTGTGTAGCCTGCTGAGAAAGCACTTAGATGCCTTTGCTTGGAGTTATAAGGAGATGAAGGGAGTGCAGCCTTCAGTCTGTACTCATCATATATACATCAAGGAAGGTTCCAAGCGAGTCAGGTAGCCTCAAAGGAGGATGAACCCAACACTTAAAGATATTGTTAAGGAAGAACTGCAGAAATTGCTTGATGCAGGGTTCATCTATCCCATCTCTGATAGTGAATGGGTCTCTCCTTTGCTACTAGTGCCAAAGAAAAACAGTAAGTGGAGAATTTGTGTCGACTATTGGGAATTGAACAAAGCCACTAAAAAGGAACATTTTCCTTTACCTTTCATAGATCAAGTGTTAGATGGTATGGCAAGGAAAAAGTTTCTCTTTCCTAGATGGGTTTAACGAGTACAATTAGATTCAAATCAGCCCGGAAGACCAAGATAAGACCACTTTCACTTGTCCATGGGGTACCTTTGCATACCGGGTCCTTCCTTTTGGTTTGTGTAACACTCCAGCCACATTCCAAGGAGCGGTACTGAGTATATTCTCCGAATTAGTTCATTATGCAGTAGAGATATACATGGATGACTTTACTCCTTATGGCTCTAATCTCAGGAAGCTTTATCTAACCTAGGAAAAGTTCTTGACAAGTGTATTGAGATGAACTTGTCCCTCAGCCCAGAAAAATGTGAATTTTTTATGACTGAAGGGACTGTGCTAGGTCATGCAATATCTCAACAAGGATTGCAGGTGGACCCCAACAAAATTACCATCATCCAAACAGTCCCACCTCCTCAAAAGGTGAAAGATGTCAGAATTTTCCTAGGCTTAGTTGGGTATACCAAAGATTCATTAAAGATTTCAGCAAGCTAGCCTCTCCGTTGTTTGGTCTTTTAGGTAAAGATGTCGAATTTGTATGGTCAGAAAACTGTCAAGAAGCCCTAGATACCTTGAAAAGCAAACTTGTGACTGCCCCAATTTTAAGAGGCCCGAACTGGGCCCTACCTTTCCACATTCACACAGAAGCCTCGAACAAAGCAATAGGAGTAGCCTTGGGACAAATCGATGAAAAGTTACCTTATGCCATATACTTTATAAGCAAAAACTTGTCAAAGGCGGAATTGAACTATACGGTAACCGAAAAGGAACCCCTAGTTGTAGTGCATTCCTTAAACAAATTCAGACATTATATCACAGGCTATCAAACCTTTGCACACATTGATCATGTTGCAATTAGATATTTAATGAACAAACCGAATATAAATGCTCGCATTATTAGATGGTTGCTTTTACTGTATCAGTTTGATTTGACCATTATTGATAAGCCTGGTAAAGAAAATGTTGTTGCTGAAGTTTTGTTTAGAGTAAATTTGCCTATAGTTGAAGAAGGAATGGTGGATGATAAAATTCCAGATGAACACCTGTTTGCTATCTTAGTACTCTCTCCATGGTTTGTTTATATATCAAAGTACATGGTTTCAACACAGTTCCCACCACACTTATCCTCAAAAGAGAAGAGAAAGATAGTAAGCAAAAGCACCCCTTTCACCTGGATTGGGGGAAATCTCTTCAAACTTGGCCCAGATCACATCTTGAGAAGATGTTTCAGGGAGGAGGAATTTTTTGACATCCTCCTGAATTCAATTCCCTGAGGATGGCAGCTCAGCTGGACCTAAACCTTAGCCATGCACATCAAGAAATATTAATCCAGCTCAATGGATTGCATGAACACAGAATGCAGGCCCTTCTCCACACAGAGGTATTTTAGCTTCAGAGGAAGATATGGCATAAAAAAAACATCAAAGAGAAGCAATTTCAAGAGGGAGATTGGGCATTACTCTATGATTCAAGATATAAATATTTCAAGGGAAAGTTGAGGACAAGATGGTTAGGACGCTACACTGTGGAGAAATCAATGACAATGGTTCAGTTCTAATCGAAACCATTGATGATGAAGCCATCCCCATGCTTGTCAATGGACACCAGTTGAAGGTCTACAAGAAACCCCTCTCCAAGCTAGAGTTCATTGAAGGATTGAATAAGTCAGTGATGGTAGTGGAGCATGTCTTAGCCTCCACTTCACCCACTCACTGAAGAAAAAGAGAAAAAAAACACAAAAAATAATAAGGACTCAAGTGAAAACCTCCATGAGGCGCTTGAGTCCCATCATTGGGTTGAAAACCTCTCCTTAGGCGACCCGGTGGTGTCAAAAAAGAGAATAAAGAAAATAAGATCCCTGGGTGAAAACCTCCCTTGGAGGCATCCAGGGAAGAAAATTAGGGTGAAAACCTCCCTGAGGAGCCCTGGATGTTTTCAAAAAAATAAAATAAAATAAAGGAGAAAAAGAAAAAGAAAAATGAATTTCCAGTTGTATTGTAGGTTTGCAGGAGGACTACAGGAAGCAACAACAGGTGCCAAGGGATCTCTGAAACCAATACCAGCACCTATCCTACCTTCCCTCACCTTTCTCCATCATTCTTGATATTCTTTTCACCTCACTGTGCTTCTTTTTCAAAAACTGTGTTTTCTACAGGAGGCCCTGTGTTTTCTACAGGAGGCTCCTATAGAAATTACAAAGAGCCAAAAATAGATTTTAAAGGCAGTTTGAGGAACAGGGAAGCTTCATAAAGGATTTATAAATCCTCTGCAGTCTTCAAACCTCTCTTCCATCATTTCTAGACCTGCATCATATCCCAATTATCATTCTTCTCCCTGCCCAGAAAACACGGTTTTCTTAGAAAAAGAAAAAACAAAAAAATATGAAAAAGGAACAACACCATTCACCTCACCTGAAGCCTACCCTTTACCTCTCCATCTCGATCTACACTTTTGGCATCATCGTCATAGCTCCAAGCACAGAAAAAGCTAAAATTTCAAAGGGAGAAGCAACTACACGAGCTGCTATAAGAATTCCTGTAGCAGTGGATCCCATTAAAATCTAGCATCATCAGCGTGAGAGTGCAAATCTAAAGGTTGAAGCAGACACCTAAAGATCAGATCCAGCCAGAAAGGAACCTACACACAGCACAACCATATCTCATCCAGCAGAGAAGCATGCATTAAAAGAAATAAAGTCATGTAGCAGAAGGAAAGGCCATAACACCTCAGAGAAAATGCATTCGGATCTTAGGTAAGTAACTAACCTGATCCTCTGTTTGCATTAGTATATTTATAGAGCATGCAATAGCAATGAGATGGTTAAGGCTGGTTGGGGTTGAGGTGGCTAGTTAACTTGGCCACCTTCATTCAGTTGACTTCACTCATCCGAAGATGTCACCACACGTGTGCTTAGTCAAACTCAAGAGAGATGTCAAGGACAAGTAGTGGAGGCGATGGGAACTCCGATGCAATCATGAGAGATGATTATGAGAAAAGGGAAATGATGACAAGGCGGGGGGGACAAATGGTCCAAATGGGGCCAACATACACTTAGCCAACTCACCCTCCATCACCGGAAATATCCATAAGTGCTCCTCGCCGAAGCATTCTCACCACCTTTCTCCTTCATTCTCTCCTCGAAAATCCACTCTTGCTACCTTCTCGTGCCCCTATAAGCCTTGTACCCATCATTCTCTGCTGATCTCTCCAATATCCCTGCTCTCGACATTCTACAGAATCATGTACAGGTTCTACAAGAGAACCTACAGGAATCCTACAAGAGGGCTAGTAGTGTTTTACAGGAGGGCCAGTAAGCTGTTTTGGAGAGGAAAAACATGATTTTTAGCACAATTCTCGATCTGAAGAGGTAGGTTCTTGGCATACCTCCATTGAATATCAAAATATACAAGTAGTGGTTTGATTTTTATGGGAAAATAGAACTTGTGAGTGGAGGAAATTCATAAAAAGAATTGTTGCTTATTTCTTAAAAAAAACACTGTCCTTGTCTCTCTATTTTTCTTCAAAAAAAAAAAATCTCTCCATTCCCATAGTTGGTTTCCCAAGGAAGCAAAACAAAATGATAGGGGGTTTTATGAGGAAGGAGCCAACCAACTCCTCCAGGCTCCATGCACACCCCCAAGTAGTGGACATATTCACAAGAGCCAATTGGATGAACGTTTTTGAGAAATTCCAAGGGTTTGATGAGAAAATTGCTCAAGAATTTGCCCACTCTTTGTTCCCTCACTCCAGAACACATGCCACTGTCACCTTTAGGGGCCTTCCCATGGAGATAGCCCCTGAATTTATTAGTAGGGTCACTACCCTTCCTCTTGGGTTGCCTTGGAGTAAGGATGAAAAACCAATTGGCCAGGATGCTAAGAAAAACTTCTTCCAAAACAATGAAACCTCTGTAGAAGATAATAATGGCATAAGAAGGGCTATCATACCATACCCTTGGGATGAATTTAGCTATCAAATAATCAAGTATATTTTCTATGAGGGGAGGCATGACATTTTTTATGGTTACCACTTTAGAATCATGCATGAATTAAGGTATGGCATGGACACTCCAGCCCCTCAGAAGCTCAGCATCCCTTACTTCCTCATGCAATCCCTCATTGACTCTAGTACTAAAGTAAAAGCAAGAAATCCAGACCAGCTAGCTCACCATGGGTTAATCAAAATTTTAGTGGAAGAAGCCCTTCATACATTGACAATCCCCATAGCATGGGAAATTTTCCGAAACATGACTGCTGAAGATGACATCAAGGCCCCGACCTATGATATTAGCCCTACTAGTAGGGAGGAGGAAGAGTAACAAGGGGGAGAAGGAGAAGAAACTGGTGATTTAGAGGAACAGGCAGGGAAGAAGGAAGAAACCAAAATAGAGGAGGAGAAAGTTGCAGAAACAGAGCAGGGAGAAATAGAGACAAAGAAAAAGACAGAAGGAGGAAAAGGAGTAGAAAAGATAGAAGTGTCTCCTGAGACCCTAGAAAGAGAGGCAACAACTTCTCTCACTACCCTTAGCATACCAATTAAGCCAAAACAAAAGAGGAAGAGGCAGACCTCAATGTATTTCAGGGCTAGGAAGAGCACAAGGATCAAAGCAAGGAAACCCCAACCTTCTTCTAAAGTGCCAATTGTTATTGAAGATTCACCCTCTGCCCAAGGAAAAGAATCCCCTTCCATGGCACCTATCACTTATGAAAGGGGGACTCCTAGATCTCCCACATGGAAAGAAAAAGTAGAACTATAGGACTAAAAAAGCAGTCCTACAGGAGGCATAGACTGTTCTATAGGAGACCTTGTCAAAACTATAGGAGACCGAAAAACTTGAAAAAAGGATAGAAGGATAGCCATAGGGAAAGGAGGAAAAAATAGAGGCACAAGAACCTGACCCCTAGCCTAGTCTTGGCTCTTACTACAATCTTCTTGAGGGGGGGAAATAATTCCATAGAAATTTGCAATTCCACTATTCTTTGAATTGGCGAAAGAAAGAATAAGAACCCATAGGTGGATGAAAATAGCCAAATCCAAGGGAGTTGAGGATATTGGCCATATGGAGAATAAACTCAGAGAAATGGGCAGAGAGTTAAGTGCTGTCAGACATAGAGAAGCAATCACAAGAAATCACCTAGAAACTGAAAATGAATTGCTAAGAAGACAACTGCAAGAGAAAGAGACCCAACTGCCATGCATGGCCAGCTAGTCCATGGAGGCACTGCAATGTACGACACCAGCAAAGTCCTATTGCCTGTATCTCAAGGACCAATGGATGCAATTTCAGATCAAGACTTTGGCACAAAGAGGCACAATGCCTTTCCAAGATTACAGGCAGTTTATGGACCTGTGTGACCAAAGCACATCAAAAGATAAGGCAAGGATGGCAGAATTCTATCTGCATAACATGGCCCTCATAGACATGAATGTGTGGGACCCCAATGCTAGGCTAGGGGACCTGCAACTTATGGCCATGGCCTCATGGATGAATCATGAAGAGTTAAGGGCAGCAGAAATAAGAAGGTTGATGATAAAATAACAGAACGAGCCCTTAATGATTAGAGCTGAGCCATCAGACCCCATGGCACTTATCAGCACACATAACCTTCTTGCACATAATCCTCAAATTGCCCGTAGATATATCAGTGATCAGGCTCAAAACATTGTACATTTTGAGGATATCGAAAGGTTGGGGATGACTATGTGCATGCTTGTATGAGGATATGGAACACCTTACCACATAGTCTGTAGATCAGGGAGTATCATTCCCCAATGATGATGAAAGAGGCATTAAGGAGAGTGCCAATGTACAAGCGCTCCATGCAGAGGCTGCAAGTCAATTGGATTGGCCTCAAATTGAGTCCCCCACTGCTGCTAGGAATGCTAGAAGGCAGAAACGAAGAAGAAGAGCAATAACAATGGGAAGAGGTAGATAGAAACAAAGGGTTATATGACAAGGAGGAGGAGACCACATCAAAAGCATGGGATGCTAGGGAGGCCACCAACGCCATCAAAGATGAGGAGATGGACTAGGTTGCTCAGAGGATGAGCAACACTTTCAGTAGGGGGGTGATGATGAGCCTCATAAATGGGTAATTATATGGGCTCATTTACCTCCTAACCTAGTCAAATCAACCATTCTCTTAGCTTATTGCATGATTTTCTGATTATATTTACGCTTATAGAGTGAGTTGAGTTAGTTATGATGCCATGAGGTCTTATATGTGTTTAATGCAGACTATTGATGATTTTTGTGGTCAAAGTCAAGGATCCAGTGGACAAATGGCAGCAATAACTCAAAGTGGACAAAGGATAGGAATTATAGGAGAGAATCCCCCTCATTTATTACTCCTCACTTCGAATTTCCCTTCATTCAGCTCGGAGTACAAGCAGCCAAGTCATGCATTAGCAAGCATCCGGGCAAAGTGGAGGATAATTGATATTTATCTCGAGTTTTTGGAGCCAAGCCTCCCTGATTTTGAGGAAGTTGTTGGGAGATTCATTTGTATAAGTAGAGAGGCCTAAGGCCTCACTAGGAAGTTGGTTAAATTTTTGTTTAATTTTTGCTGCATCTTTTCTTATGTAAACTCCGCTCAACTTCAAGCTTATTATTTTGACAGTTCATGTAATCTTGTTATTGTTTGGAGAATATGGAGTCCTTTTTGAGTTAGCACTGAGTTACCTCAGAGGGATGAAACTCTTGGGCTAGGGCCCAATCTAGGCAGCCAAGCTCCTCTTTACTTGTATTTGTATGTTTCATTTCAGTTTGTAGATTAGATTGTTGTTAGATGCATTTCTTTTATGGTTAATAATAGGTTGTTTTTTATGATTCGATAGTATGCTTCCATTTGTGTTTCCTATAGCAGGTTAAGTAGTGATAAAGAAAATATTCAAAAGGCTAGCAGTAGTGCCTTGGCCTCTCTTCCTCCCTTTGAGACAATTATTTGAGGCAATGACCCTCTTGCTACCCCAAAAACACAGATTTTCCTCATTTATAGGACTTCTAGTGTTTGCAGCTTTCTAGTTGGTTCATAGTCTAGTTTTCTTTTCTTTAGAACTTATTCATCATGCTCATTTCCTTATTTGCAGCAGTATTCTTTCATGCTTTTCTTCCATGCAATGGTTATCAGCATTTCCTTTCATAGATCATAATTCACCTTGATGCAAAAAGCTCTGTTTTTTTAGATGCACTTGTCTCCTTGCTTGCTTAATCTCCTTGGTTGACTGTCAGTTGTTTATGCAGCAGATATATTCTAGCAATAGGCCAGCCTATTAGCCATTCCATCCCCCATCTGATCCATGCCCTACAGTTCACCCAAGTTTCCCCTCAATTCTGCCTTAGTTTCCTACATTTTCCATAGACTTTCCTCTCTCTCCTTGAGAGAATCCAATCATATTTCTCTATTTCTCTCTCTTAATGATTCTTGGTAGACCCTAGGTGCCCTAGCACTTCATCCCAACCTTCATCTACTTTCTCCACCCACTCTCACACCTTCAAAACAATGAAAATTGCTCTCGGCCTCCTCCTGTAGGGCTCTTGTAGAACGTTGTTTTTCCTCCTGTAGATTTTCCTATAGGCTTTCTTTTGAAGGCCAAGTTTGGGAAAAGCCTCCAAAAGGCCACCTGAGACCTCCTAGGACCCATACACACCATCCTACATCCTCTCAAGTCCCAAAACCGCCCTCCATCGCCACCTACTTGTTGCCACATTCACAAACAAATAAATTACATGCATGACAAATTCACATAAAAGTACATAAAAATCCAAAAAGATGTTTTTTTCTCATTTACTTTCAGAAATAGCTTAGGTAGATGTTGTTTACTTCCTTTAGTAGATAATGGAATTATTTTCATGGTTTTCATAGTGTTTTCTGCAAAAGTAGGATTATTGGTTAACTAGGATTTCCTTGGTTTGCTTTACACTTCAGTCTTCCTTTCTGCAAGTAGAATAGCATCACTAGAGTAATCTATTTTTTCCTTTCATCACATATAAAGCTTCTTCTAGAATCCATAGAAGTTGGCTTGAGCTCCTAGTGATCTTGCGCCGGCTGACCAAGTGACAACCTGCAATGAGAACTAGTACTTGTGCATACAACACCGTCGCTTCCAAGTTTGTTACGAACTACCAAGTTGATAAGAGTAAAGTAGGCTGCCCAAGAGTTGTAGCATTATTGCTGCAATACTGGCGCTCACCAATTGTACATTTCACTATTAATTTTAATATTTATAAAAATAAACATTTATGTATAATCATATGAGAGGATGTCTTTTCATGTAGTGCTTTTATTTACTAATTATAATTAGAATGTTCATTTTATTCTTAATTTTAAGAAGAAGTAGGTCTTTAGCATCATTTCTTAAAGTTAGTCACATTTATTCATAAGTTCAAAGGGGAAACCAAAATGTTTTATGATTCCATTTTTTTGGGTATGGTCTTCTTTTTGGAAAATTAGTCAACCTCTACAAGATTTCTCCTCTTAATTTGATTTTCTCTCTTCAATGTTCTTTTATTGATAGACAAAAAAAAATATTTTCCGTGCAATATAAAAAAAGTAAAAATAAAAGGAGATTTCTAAAAAATATTTAAGTGAAAAATAAATGAGTGCTTATGTATATGTTGAAGTGAGAAATGTGTTGAATACTGACATGGGAGGATGTGAATCAATATTCTTATTACTTCAAAAATTTCAATTCAGTATTTTTTGTTATCACCTAAAAAATGATCACTTAGCCATTTCTAACTAGGTGGATCAAAATACACCATGTAGGATTAATTTTACCATAGTAAAATCAATTTCACCATGGGAAATAATTTAGTAAACATTTTTTATTTATTTATTTCTAATTAAAATTAAGAAAAGTTTCTGGAGCAGGGAATCACCAAAGGGGTAGACTCTCTGCCAATAAAGGAGTTTGACAGGGTTCAACAGTTCTTCCTCTAGAGATCACAAATGAAGTTTTTTGGAGTCAAAAGAAACCATGATAGCCAGGAGAATAGGGGAGTGAAAACGATGGAGGATACGCCGATTCATTCTTCCAAGAACCCGGGTAGGAAAAGAGGAAGAAAAAAACAGAATGGGTTGTTGACTGAATGTGGGAAACTCATGATTAACTCAGGCAAGATGAGGGATCTTACCAGTTACTCCTTTACAAACCTTTCTTAATGAAGCTTACAACTTGGAACATTAGGGGTCTAGGAAGTAAAAGGAAACAAAGAACTCTTAGCAGTAGAATAAAAGAAAAAAAAATTAGATATGGTTTTTATTTAGGAAACAAAATGTTCGATGCACAAGCTCATAGAGATACACAACAAATGGTTAATCAAGTATGAGTATCTAGAGGTTAAAGCGGATAACTCGGGGGTGGGATTCTTACTCTATGGGGTCCTCAAAAATTTGGAATCCTAGATGATGAAGCTTCTAGGAACTATCTATCGTTGGTGATTCAACCTTTGGGTGATAAGGAGATATACATGATCACTATCGTCTATGGTCCTACAAAAATAGAAGACAAACTTAAGCTTCTCACCTCCCTTGAGGAGCTAAGAGAGAGATATCCGGATATGCCCTGGATTCTGGTGGGGGATTTCAATATGATCAGATCTCTTACAAGAGAAAAAAGGCATACCAGAGCATTAGGCAGAGACTCCATTGCCTTCCAGAACTTCATGAATAACATGGGGCTAGTGGACACCGAAATAGTAAATGGCACTTTTACTTGGAATAATAAGAGGGGAGGGGCTTCTCAAGTCATCTCTAAATTAGATAGAATCATAATCTCAGAGGACCTCCTTCTCACAAGCCTTGATATGTTAGCTTTAATCCTTCACTTTGGAGGCTCGAACCATTGGCCTATCTAGCTTGAAGATACTTTTATGGGTACACCGAGGAACATACCTTTTATGTTTGAAAATGTCTGGCTCTCTCACCCTGACTTCACCAGCAATATTAACAAATGGTGGACGGACAATATGCTCGTTCAAGGCACTAAAATGTTCATGTTGCAGCAGAGACTTAAACACATCAAATCTAGGCTTAAATATTGGAACAAAAAAGAGTTTGGTAATATTTCTAAAGCCAAAAGAGAATTTGAGCAGAAAATCCAGGAGATTAATCAGATCATCATCTCAGAAGGTTTTACCGAGGAATGGAAAATTCAGGCTGACTCTCTTCAGAACGAATGGGAAGATCGGTGCATGCAAGAGGAGATTTTCTGGAGACAGAAATCAAGGATGTAGTGGATTAGAGAAGGAGAAAGAAACACAGCGTTTTTTCATAGATCAACCTTGGTTCACAGATCTCATAACAGAATTTCAAAACTTAAAGATTCTCAAGGGAAAGATCTCATCTCTCACAAAGAAATGGAATCTGTCCTAGTTCAACACTTCCGTAGCATAGTAGAGGAGCCTCGCGTCGATAGAACTCAGTTCATTAACAATTTCACAAAGTTCATTCCCAAGCTTGTAACCAGGGAAGACAACCACAATCTTAACAGGTCAATGTCTGAAGAGGAGGTTAGTGAAGTTATCAATGAGATGCAAAATGGGAAAGATCCTGGCCCTGATCGTTTCAATGTGGACTTCTTCAAAGCTTGCTGGAAAACAGTCAAACAGGATATCCTTGATGTTGTGGAGGGACTCTAGAAGATCCAAAACTGTTTTGAAAGCTCTTAATGCCTCTTTCATAGCTTTGATTCCAAAGCAGGAAAAGGTCATGACACTAGACAGATTCAAACCCATAGTGTTATGTAATGTGGTGTACAAAGTTATTTCCAAAGTGATATCTAATAGACTCAAACCTCTTCTTCCTGCTCTCATCTCAGAGGAGAAAACTAGATTTGTGGAAGGAAGACAGATTCTTAACAACATCATACAAGCTCACAAGATAATACACTCTCTTAAGAGCAATAAGCAAGCTAGTATGATCATGCAGCTGAACCTAGCGAAATATTATGATAAGCTAAGCTGATCTTACATTAGGGCAGTGCTAAGAGCTTATGGTTTTGACCACAACTGGATAAGATGGGTTATGGCCCTTGTTTCTATGGTTAGCTTCACCATTCTTCTTAATGGCTCCCCCTCTAGAACCTTATGCCTTCTAGGGGTCTTAGACAAGGGGATCCGCTATCCCCCTTCCTCTTTGTTCTCATGATGGAAGGGCTAGGTAGAGCGATCAAATGGAAAATGCTGAAGGAAGAATCCAGGGTCTGAAACTTACCCCGGATGGTGTTTCTTCTACTCATGAACAATTTGTTGATGACACAATGCTGCAGGGCATTCCTACGATCAAGGAAGCTAGAGCTTTCAAACTAATCCTGGAAGACTTTGCTTTAGCCGTTGGTATAGGGGTAAGCCTCAACAAATCAAAGGTGTTTTTTTTCAACACTGACATTTCTATTCAGAGGAACCTCACCTGAATTCTAGGGTTTCAAGGGATTAGTTACCTTCCAAGTACCTTGGAATGCCTCTTATAGACAAACCTCTGAGCAAGGGAGTGTGGGAGCTGGTAACTAATAAACTTCAAGACAAAGTCAAGAAATGGACCTGCAGGATGTTGAATTTGGCGAGGCATTTTGTGCTTACAAAGGTTATCTTGCAAGCTATTCCCATTTTCTTGTTGTCAGCTCTTCCTGCTCCCAAAGGTGCTATGCAACAAATCAGGAGTATTTAACGAGATTTTCTTTGGGGAAAGGGGAAGACAAAAAGAAGTGGGCTTTGGTAGCTTGGGACAAGCTCTCCAAACCTAAGGCCCATGGTGATTTGGGGCTTCATGACCCTAAAATCCTCCGCAGAGGTTCGGGAGCCAAACTTTGGTGGAGGTAGCTCAAGGAATTGGCAACCCCTTGGGCCCAGCTTTGGAAACAGAAATATGCAAATAATTGGCAGGAGAGGGATCATATCTGAATGTCAAGTCTCATCAAGGGCTTCAAAATTTGGAACCTTTCTTGGGAGAATAGAGCCATTGTCTAGCAGCATAGTTTCTGGGAGATCCGAACTGGGAACCTTTCATAGTTTTAGAAGGATAACTGGCAGCAGAAACCAAATTTGTTTAGATAATAACTAACCACTCTCAAAAATGACACTGACAAAAAAGGTTTACTTATGGTAAGTGACTTTTAGGATCAGGTAAGGGACAATGGTAAATGGAGAAGGTGGAAGGATATTGGTTATATTGAAGAGAGTCCTTTGAAGGCCCAAACGGATTCCCTTGCTCTTGACCTGGAGCAAAGGAAGATTTTGGTGTCATCCTTGTCTGACCAACTGAGATGGGGTTGAAACACATAAGGCACCTTTAACCTCAAAGAATTTAAACACATGGCCCTAGGTTTTCATTATCGAAACCTTGATCAGGTTTGGAATGACCTTTAGCAGAACTCCCAGTGGATGAAAATCAAGTTGTTTATGTGGTTGGTTCACCAAAAGAAAATTCTCACATGGGAAAATATTCTGAAAAGGGGTTTTGTTGGCCCATCCAAACGCCATTTATGTGGCTTACAGGAGGAGATGATGGAACATTTACTAAAGCTTTTCCCCTTCACCTTAACCTTGTGGGATTGGGTGGCCTCAGTCTTCAGGCAAAATAACAGGGACAGACTCAGCATCACCAACACTTTGAAGAATTGGAGGAAAGACTTCTCATGTAATGAAATCATTAACAAGGCTTGGACTCTTGTTCCAGGCTTATCTGGGATGTCTGGAAAGAACGCAATGGCATGATTTTCAAGAACAAAACAGGCTCGACCCAGAACATCATTGTCCAAATTTTACGATAGCTCAAAGATACAGTAGGAGCCCTAATGTGGAAAATTCCTGAGGACCCTCCATCGCCCCAGGATGTTAGCATACTACTGCAGTTGGGTCTCCATTCTTTGGTTCCCTAAGGCACTAACAAGGGTGTGAGAAAAACAACTGCTGGTAAAGATATCTGGCAGCCTCATCCTCATGGTTTTTTGAAAATCAATATAGACGGGGCCTCTAAGGGCAACCCAAGTATGGCTGGATTGGGTGGTGTCATAAGAGATGAGTAGGGGCGCATAAAGGATATCTTTCACATTCATTTGGGAACTTCAACTAATAAAATGGCAGACTTCATGGCGTTGAGCAGTGCCTGGAAATCCTGGTAGAGTCAAATTTACACAATGTCGTCATTGAAGCTGACTCTGAATTGGTCATTAATGCGGCCAAGAAAATGTGTAATGTAACAACACCTGGAAAAGTGTTGAAACATTGTAGGCTATCGCAGGCCTTTCAGCGTATTCATTTCCACTTGCGAACCCTAAGAACCGTCAGCTTCGTTCATGTGCGAAGAAACGCTAACATGTTAGTTGATCGTCTGGTGAATGAAGGAGTGATATGTAAGGAAAGATATATTTGGTACAATTGGGATTCTATACCCTCTGGTAAATTGCATGATGATTGTCAACGTCAAGCTGCCAAGGATATGGAGCACTTCTAGACAATGAACAATGAGTAAGAGGAAGACTAGTGGAAGGAGGAGAGAGCAGAAGCCCTTGAGCTTGGTTGAAGTGCAGTAGTAACTCCTAACCGTAAAAACTCAAATGAAGAGAAGAGCGAATAAGTGAAGTGTTGATGCATAGTAACCATTGGATCTAGACGATGAACATATGAGTTTTGTTTGTGATAGGTGGCCAGGATAAAGTCACATAAGATGGAGCTAAGAAATGAACGGTGGAGATTCAATCTAAGTACTGGTGGAAGTTGAAAGGCGAGAATCGATATGGACCATCGGATCGACAGGATGGATCGACGGTGATCAGTAGACTAGCGGGAGTAGGAGAGAGCGGAAGTCCTAGAGCCAGTTTGAAATGTCGCAGTAAATCCTGACCGTCGATCCCACAGTCAATGCTTACGTCATTGTCAACTACGGGGGTTGAGAGATGGTTAACCCGTATACTAAGATGAAGGGCCACAGACAGTAGGATTTAATGGCCTTCGCCATCCAATGGATATCGGGCCGTAAAGGGATCGAACATTAACCTCAAGCGCAAACACAAACATTTATAGATTAAAGTGGTTTAATCCTTATCAGCTCCATAAGGATGTTAAATGTCGTCTAAGTGGTCCGATGTGATGTCATTGTGGACCGTCAGATCAAATGGGGTTTGCTCTACGGCACTGGATCACCGAGAAACTCAGTTGATCGGAGGAAGTATAAACCGTCGGATTAAAGGCAAGTTCAACGATGGAGATTGAGCGATGAGCCCCAATTTTGGTACAATTTGGGCTCATTTTGGACTATTTTACTTGCTCAAACCATTCATTTTTATTTGCTTATGCATGCATTTCTTAGTTTATTCATGTTGTTTGTAGGAAGAAGGTTAGACACTTTATCTACGTGACTAACGCATTATGATTCCAGGTTTTGGCATTAAAAAGGGAGCAAGAGACAACGAAAAAGGGGATAAGGAGACAATGAGGTGGCACTGTTGATTTTGTGGAGAGATGTCCACGGTCTTGGGACATTCCTCGTGATTCCCACCGAGAACTCCGAGCTCCAATCCATCTCCCCTCCGAGCTTAAGAAGCGGCCAGCTGTCCTACATGAACAACAGTCATAAACTGTTCTACAGGAACAGTAGTTATGACTGCCCTACAGGATCCTCAGTTAGACTCTAGTTGGATAGCTGAGCTCCTAAAATCAAGGGCACTTGGTGGATCATCGTTTTTGTATAAATATGAAGGCCTTAGCCTTAGATAGGTTGTTGAAACTCTCGTATTGCTATTGTAATTTTGAGCATAGTTCAGTTTTCGTTCCTTCTTGTAAGCCAATTTGGCATGACATCAGATTATGAATAAAGAAGGCAGTTTGTGATCTAGTTTTGAGTTTCTTAGGAGACTATAGCTCTCAGGTTAGGGCCCAACCTGAGAGCCATAGATCCCCTCTGCTGTAGTGTTGTTTCCATTTCATTTCCAGCACTTTAAGTTTTCGTTTGCACATGCAATTCGAATTACAGTTTGGTGATTTGGTTTTCTTATGAATAGGATAGATTTTTCTTATGTTACAGTTGTTTCCACTTGCTTAGTGTAGCAGAGGATAGATACCATCAATTGGAGCTCCAGCAAAACGGTTGTTAAGGCTCACTGCCATCTCTCCTGAAGATTGGGGTGCAGTCCATAACTAGCCACCAAAAACACGCATTACTTTACTTCATGATTGCTGCAATACAGTCATGGCTTTGATTAGATTCTTCCTTGTCATTCACACTTACACACATACTTTCATCACAGCCTCATACATATCTCTCCTTGCGTTTTGGATTGCTGTTCATTGAATTTATGGCATAAGTAATTTAGGTTGATGCATTTTCGGTTTGGTGACAGTCATAATAATTTGTTTCATTTACACTCCTCTCTCTC
Organism: Pinus taeda; assembly: GCA_000404065.3. Classification (NCBI taxonomy): domain Eukaryota; kingdom Viridiplantae; phylum Streptophyta; class Pinopsida; order Pinales; family Pinaceae; genus Pinus; species Pinus taeda. The sequence continues at coordinate 3,527 of APFE030305261.1, read as the reverse complement.
TCATTCCATTACCATCTCTTCCATCTTCATCGCGCATGCAAACATATCTCCTCGACCTTCACTTCGTTCTGTCCTCTCCCAAAGTCTTCCACTCCTCACGTAACTTCATTTCCCAACCTTTCGTTGACATAACCCTTTTCCTTCAACATACTCCCTACACCCATTTCCCATCTCATTCTTCCACTTCTGAGCCATCACCAGCCTTATCCCTACCTCACATATCTCTTCCTACCATTCCATCACTCCTCCATCACTTCAACCCTTCACGGTAGGTCATCCTGTAGCAATTTAGAGACATCCTGTAGAAACCTCTGAGTATCCTGTAGGATCCCCTGCAGACATCCTGTAGGAGGCCATTCACTCGGTTGCTTAGCTTCTGAACGTGGAAAACCTCTGTGGATGGATGCTAAGGGTCCATAGGGACCTCACCTAGCCTCCCCAACCTGTCCCACACTTTCCTTCCTTCTCCATCCCATCTGCATAACCAAACCCTGATAAGCAAAATCACAATCATTCCACCCTCTTAAAGGAAAAATACAAAAACATGTCTTTTATGATGCAAGCAGTTTAGATCCATGCATTTTCATTCATTAGAGATAGTAGCAGCATTGGTAGAAGTTTCATTCACATTCTTTGCATTATAGAAGTTAGACTAGTTAAATTAGGGTTTCCTAGGTTTACATGTTTTGATTTGCTTTCAGTTCATTTTTGTCAAGTAGATTAGTATTCTTTGAGCTAGCTTTCGTCCATCATTGATAAAGCTTCTTCTGTGAGCCTATAGAAGTTGGCTTGAGCCCTAGCGGACTTGTGCCAGCTGACCAAGTGACAGCTGCGACAAGAGCTAGTACTTGTGCATACAGCACCGTCGCTTCCAAGTTTGTATGAACTACCGGGTTGATAAAATGAGAGACAGGAAGCCCCAGGAGTTGTAGCATTATTGCTACAATACTGGAGCTCACCATCTTTTTGGCGCCATTGCCGGGGAAGCGTTAGAGTGTTAGTAATTGTTGCTTTTCTTCTAAATTCTTGCTCTCCCTTTCTGCTAAGTAGTTTGCTTCATTTCCATTCTGCAAGAGTAGCATAGTCTTTCCTGCTTTCATAGATTAATCTTTCCTGCTTTCATAGGATAGTCTTTCCTGCTTTCATAGATTAATCTTTCATGCTTTCATAGATT